>CAUYQV010009609.1:0-16864 GCA_963574575.1 Galagoides demidoff
CTGGGTAGAGTGCCATGGCATCACAGCTCATAGCAACCTCCAACTCCTGGGCTCAAGTGAGTCCCCTTGCCTCTGCCTCCCAAGTAGCTGGGACCACAGGCACCCGCCACAACACCCGGCCGTTTTTTGGTTGCAGCCATCGTTGTTTGGCAGGCCTGGGCTGGGGATTTGAACCCGCCACCTTAGGTGTATGTGGCTGGCACCTTAGCCGATTGAGCCACAGGCGCCGAGCCAAGCAGGGGAAAATTTAAAAAGGCATCACTAGCCAGGCACTGTGGCTCACACCTATAATCCTAGCACTCTGGGAGGCCAAGGTGAGTGGATTGTCTAAGCTCACAGGATTGAGACCAGCCTGCCTGAGCCAGAGTGAGACCTCATTTCTAAAAATAAACAGGTGTTGTGGCCGGCGCCTGTAGTCCCAGCTACTTGGGAGGCTGAGGCCAGAGAATGGCTTGAGTCCAAGAGTTGGAGGTTGCTGTGAGCTATGATGCTACAGCACTCTACCAAGGGTGACAAAGTGAGACTGTTTCAAAAAAAAAAAAAAAGGACATCATAAAGAAGGAATACAGTAGTATTTATTAATTGACCCAGGTTTATGTACAGAAATACTAAAACTCTAGGGTGTGGTTTTCTGGTATTAATGCCACTTTCTGGCATTTTTTATTGGCTCACCACTTAGCATAACTACAAAATGAATAGTAATGTAGAAATGGATCAAAATTAGACTAGTGAGATTGGATCTACTAAATGTACAGTGTTTTTTCTTACTCTGCCAAGGTTTAAAGATATTTTGGCAAATGTATGAATTTGCTGTGAGGTTATTTTAAAATACCTTTTTTTACTCATTTTCTGTAGTGGAGCTAGAGACTCATCCTCTCATCAGCAGCAACTAATGCATTTCTCTTTTTTTCAACTCCTATATTTAGTCTCACATTTCATAGCCTGAAGTCATTATTAAGAGAAAAGAAAAACATCTCTTCCTCTCCTGTAAGAAATAAATTATTGTACTACCTTATAAATTGGTAGGTACATTCTGCTTATACCATAGTTATCTACCGGAGAAGATAATTAGTTTTAGGGAGGAAAAGTTGTTACATTGTGCATAGTAAATTTCTGTTTCATTTGGAATTTACTGGTTTGGAGGTAATTTCTGCATTACTTTGCATTTTTTTGTTTTGTTTTTAAGACAGAGTCTCACTATGTTGCCCTCGGTAGAGTGCTGTGCTGTCACAGCTCACAGCAACCTCAAACTCTTGGGCTCAAGTGATTCTCTCGCCTCAGCCTTCCTAGTAGCTGGGACTATAGGCGCTTGCCACAAAGCCTGGCTATTTTTTTTTTGTTTAGCAGGGCCAAGTTGTGTTTGAGCCCATTATCCCCAGTGTGTGTGGCCAGCGCTCTAACCACTGAGCTACAGGTGCTGAGCCTGTGTTACTTTTTTTTAATTGGTGATAGAAAAGGAAGGTAGTCTAATATTGGGAAATTTTTCTGAGAGCTTCCTGCATATATTATGGTGATCTTTGTAGGTTAGCCTATTTTCTTTTCTTTTTTTTTTTTTGAGACGGCACCTCAAGCTATCCCCCTGGGTAGAGTGCCATGGCATCACAGCTCATAGCAACCTCCAACTCCTGGGCTCAAGCGAGTCTCCTGCCTCCACCTCCCAAGTAGCTGGGACCACAGATGCCCGCCACAACGCCTGGCCATTTTTTGGTTGCAGCCATCATTGTTTGGTGGGCCCAGGCTGGGGATTCGAATCCGCCACCTTAGGTGTACGTGGCTGGTGCCTTAGCTGATTGAGTCACAGGTGCCGAGCCTAGCCTATTTTCTAATACCTAAATCTATAAGATTGTACAATACTAATAATACCACAGAACTGTGAAGTTCTGTAGAACTTTTGGGATTATTAAAAAAAAAAGTACAATTTATGATCAATGTATTTTCCTGTATTTTGAATTTTTTTTTTTTTTTTTGGCCAGGGGCTAGGTTTGAACCTGCCACCTCTGGCATATGGGGCTGGCACACTCTTCCTTTGAACCACAGGTGCTGCCCACCTGTATTTTGATTTTTAAAAAATTGTTAATCCTTAGCTGGGCATTGTGGTGGGCACCTGTAGTCCCAGCTACTAGGAAGGCTTGAGACAAGAGAATCGCTTAAGCCCAAGAATTTGAGGTTGCTGTGAGCTGTGACGCTATGGCACTCTATCTAGGGCATAGCATGAGACTATCTGAAAAAAAAAATTGTTAATCCAATGCTGGGTGTGGTGGCTCTTGCCCGTAATCCCAGCACTCTGGGAAGTCAAGGTGGGTGGATTGCTTGAGCTCTGGAGTGAGATCCCTGTCTCTAAAAATAGCTGGGCATTGCGGTAGGTGCCTGTAGTCCCAGCTACTTGGGAGGCTGAAGTAAGAGGGTTGCTTGAGCCCAAGAGTTTGAGGTTGCTGTGAGCTAAGATGCCACAGCACTCTACTCATGGCTACCAAGTGAGATTCTGTCTCAAAAAAAAAAAAAAATTGTCAGTCTGTGAATGATCCAGTTGATTGTCTAGGTAACTAGAATAATAACCTAAGTACCATCTTGACCGCCAGTCATTGTGGAAAAGAGTTTACTTATTATTTAGGCATATTTTGCAAGTAGCATCTTGGGAAAAGAGCTAGTTTATTGATAGGGTTCTCAAAAAGAGAGTGGAGTCTCAGTTGTTTTTATGTACAAAAGACAAGTTTGCAGGTGGTGCTGAAATAATTATGAGAAAGTTTATCTTTGGTTCTGATAGGTCTTAGTGGGACTTCTTCAGTCTAATAAAAAAGTTAATCAGCTTGGTATATAGATTAGAACAATTTTGATACACACATTGCAACATTATCTCAAATGTTTTAAGGATCAACTGTAGAACTGCGCCAAAGAAAAAAGCCAAAGTCTTCAGAATGTAAGGAATCTGCCAAAGAGGAGAAAATCAAGGATGCTCCAGTTCCTGAAAGAGCTCCAAAACGTAAGTTGGATTTGGAGTTTTTGTGCTACTACAAGAAAAGTTATGGTGGAAAATATATTTTATATTAGTATTTTAATTGTGTAAACATTTTGAGATTAAGGATATGGTTGACTTTTATTAGGTTTTGCTATAGAACAACCTCAGATCTCATTGGCATATGAAAAACATTTATTTATGATTAATATTGCATATGGTTGCTGGTTGGCTATAGTGTCATGTGTTATGAAGGAACAGGCCCTATTTGGGACATATTTTGCTTGTGACAGGAAAAGAGCAGGAAAACAGAATCATGTAATGCTGCTTATAATTTATGCTGACCTGGCACATTCTCACTTAGACTTGTATTGTCTTGGCCCTAGCAAGTCATATTATCCTTCCAAGCAAGGTGGTAGAGAAATACACTCCAGCTATATGGAAGTGTTTCAGGTCGTCTGGTAAGGGCAGGGATGTATAATCTTTTTTTAGGGAAGGAGAAAATATTTAGGAAAATAATACAGTTTGCCACACCTTGTTCTTTGGTTGTAAATACTTATTTCCTTTTCTTAGATAAAATATACTTATTTCCTCCTACATTCTAAGGAAGACAATCTTACCTAGTCACAACATCAGTCTTTTTTTTTTTTTTTGAGACAGAGCCTCAAGCTATCCCCCTGGGTAGAGTGCCATGGCATCACAGCTCATAGCAACCTCCAACTCCTGGGCTCAAGCAAGTCTCTTGCCTCAGCCTCCCAAGTAGCTGGGAGTACAGGTGCCCACCATAACGCCCAGCTATTTTTTGGTTGCTGCCATCATTGTTGTTTGGCAGGCCTGGGCTGAATTCGAACCTGCCAGCTAAAGTGTATGTGGCTGACGCCTTAGCCGCTTGAGCTACAGGCACTGAGCCAACAACATCAGTCTTGAATGCAAGGTCTTCTTATCTATATTAGGATCAGGTATGTTTCATTCTAATACAGAAACTTAGGAACTAAAAAGACAAGTTATCTGTTTTATGTCAGGGATTCCCATAACCACCTCCATGTTTGGTGATTAGCTAGAAGGATTTGCAGGTCACAGAATATAGTTGTACTTACTATAATTTATTATAGTGAACAATGCAAACAAAATTAGCAAAGAAAAGCCCATGGGGTGAAGTCCATAAGAAGCTAAATGTAGGCTTCCACAATTTCACCCCTAATGGAGTCACACAGGATGGGCTTGATTCCATCAGCATCAAATTGTGACGTCTGTAAAGTTTTGTCTTCTATGGGAAGCTCATCAGTGACTCAATGTTCAGTGTTTATTGGTGGCTGATTATGTAGGTACCCTCTGCCTACCATGTACCAAAATTCTTAACTCCCAGAAGGAAAGCATAAACTACATTGTTTGTGTAAACACAGTAGGCACAGCAAACTACTCTGACCAGTTAGAGAATGGTGGGAACTCTCCTGAAGTTCAAGTTCCCAGACGCCAACCAAGTATCTTGGAAAGCAGCTGTGGGCCTGCTATATTAACTTTCCTGCACATGCCCCATCTCTCTGTATATGGACAGGAAGAGAAGCAGAATAAATGATTTAGAAAGATTTAGATTTAGATTTAGATTTAGAAAGGAAGAGTAATTCTGAAATCATACTAGGCTAATATGATGTCTCCTTACTCTGAGGTAGGAAATCTTTCATGATTATTCCTCAATTGTATTTCTTGGGAATTATTTCCCAGTCCATTGTTCTCTATAGTCCTTGCCTCCACCCTCTGGAGATCATTCCTTTTCAATTATCCTGCACGATCATTATCTGAATAGAGCTTTGGAGAATGTCATTCGTAAGGCCAAACAGCTTTCTCATATTGCTTCCTGCCCATAGAAAACTAAAGGTCTATATATAAATTTGCCTAAATAAGATGAAGGCAGTGGGTCATCTACAAATTAGTTTAGGGGCTAGAAACAAGAAAACTATTTTTGGAAAACTGGAAAAATGAGGATACATATTATGGGGTTTTTTTGGAAGTAGAGTCTCACTTTCTTTTTTTTTTTTTTTTTTGAGACGGAGCCTCAAGCTATCCCCCTGGGTAGAGTGCCATGGCATCACAGCTCATAGCAACCTCTAACTCCTGGGCTCAAGCCAGTTTCCTGCCTCTGCCTCCCAAGTAGCTGGGGGACCACAGGCGCCCGCCACAACGCCCGGCCATTTTTTGGTTGCAGCCATCATCGTTGCTTGGCGGGCCCGGGCTGGGGATTCGAACCCGCCACCTTAGGTGTACGTGGCTGGCGCCTTAGCCGATTGAGCCACAGGCGCTGAGCCGAGTCTCACTTTCTTACCCTCGGTGGAGTGCCCTGGCATCAGAGCTCACAGCAGCCTCAAACTTGGGCTGAAGAAATCCTCTTATCTCAGTGTCCCGAGTAGCTGAGACTACAGGCACCTGTCACAACGCCCGGCTGTATTTTAGAGACAGGGGTCTCACTCTTGTTCTGGCTGGTCTTAAACCCCTGAGCTCAAGCAATTCACCCACTTAGGCCTTTCAAAGTGCCGGGATTACAGGTGGGGGCCACTGTGCCCAGCCCACATATTATGTATCAACAAAACATTTGGTAATACTGTTTACTGTGAGTAGTTGTTAATTTTTTTTTAAGCAATGGAGTCTTGCTATATCGCCCATGGTGGTCTTGAACTTTTTGTCTGGCCTCAAGCAATTCTCTTGTTTTGGCTTCCCTAAGTGCATGAGCCACTCAGCCTGGCTAATTTTTTTTTTTTTTTTTTTTTTAATGGACAGGTCTTCCTCTGACATCCAGGCTAGAGCTTGATCTCCTGGGCTCAAGTGATCCTCCCATCTCAGCCTCCCAAGTAGCTGGCACTGCAGAAACATACTACTTCAATTTTAATATTATTAATATATTTTAAAAATTATTATTTCAGGTAACCAGACTGTAAACAGAATATTACAAATATGACTTTTTTATCAGCTGCATTTGACTATAGGAAAGAGCTGAGTTTAGAATAGAATTGGCCTATTTGCAAGAGGTATAAAGAAAAAAATAGAGTATGCAAAAATTCTGAGACCTGTTGCATTGAAATTAGGACTGTTTATCTTTTTCAACCAATAGAAGTTAAAATTAAGAGCTACTTAGAGTAACAAAGGCTGGTTATGATGAGTCCTCAGGGCAAAGATCAAATTAGGGATGTGGTTGTAGAATTTGTTAAAGTATATGAATGAATTAAGGTAGTTCCTACTGAATCCTTTTAGTTGGACACAGGACTTGGAAAAAAGAACTAAAATTGTTATCCTACAAAAATTAGATAAGCTCAAACTATGTGTAAGCCTGTGAGAAGGCATATTGAGAAAAAACTGTGCGTATAGTTATTGGAATATGGAGCTTACTGGAATCAAGTAGGTAAAATATCAATAAAAGTTTTCTTTTCTTTACAAAAATGAGGGATTAAATTTTTCTAAATTGAGTTATAATTAACATGTAGTTAATTGCATATAATCTTAGGTGTTTAATTAGATGAATTTTGATACTTGCATGTAGCCAAACCAAAATACAAAACATTCTATTATTCCAGAAAGTTTCCTTATATCCCTTTCTAGTGGATTTGCCCCACCCCAAGGCAACACAACCACTGTTCTGATATTTATCATTACTGAATAATTGATTTTGTGTGTTCTAGAACTTCAATAAAAATCATACAACATGTATGCCTTGGTGTCTGGATTCTTTGATTCAGCTTAGTATGTTATCCTTTAAAAAACATCATTTTGAGATTTCATCCATATTGAATAGTTCTTTCCTTTTTATTTAATTTTTTTTTTTTTTTTTGACACAGAGTCTTACTGTGTTGCCCTCACTAGAGTGTGGTAGTGTCGTAGCTCACAGCAACCTCAAACTCTTGGGCTTGAGAGATTATTTTGCCTCATCCTCCCAAATAGGTGGGACTAAAGGTGCTGCCACAATACCTGACTATTTTTTAGAGATGGGGGTCTCACTCTGGCTCAGGCTAGTCTCGAACTGGTAAGCTCAGGCAGTCTACCTGCCTCGGCCTCCAAGTGCTGGGATTACAGGCGTGAGCCACCACGCCTGGCCTCTGTTCATTAATTTTTATTGCCTTAGTATTTCATTCTTCCAGTATACAGTCATGGATTGCTTAACAACAGGACGTATTCTGAGAAATGTATCTTAGGTGCTTTTGTCATTGTGAGAACATCATAGAGTGAACTCATATAAACCTTGATGGTATGACATACTGCACAGGTAGGCTATATAGTATATAGCCTATTGCTCTTAGCCTACAGACTTGTACAGCATGTTACTCTACTGAATACTATAGGCAATTGTCTAAACATAACCAAATATTGTAAAGGTACAATAAAAATATGGTATTACAATCTTGTAGGACTACCACTGTCTGTGTGGTCAGTCATTGACAGAAACATTAGCCAGAGCTACCTTAAAGTCTAGAATTGAGTGGCAGCCTGCAACAGAGTTCCTCCTGACCCTCAACCCACTAGCAATATGAGAAATAAACCTTTGTTTTACAAGCCACTGATATTTGGGGGTCACTTTTTTTTTTTTTTTTTTTTTGAGACAGAGCCTCAAGCTGTTGCCCTAGGTAAAGTGCCATGGCGTCACAGCTCACAGCAACCTCCAGCTCCTGGGCTTAAGTGATTTTCCTGCTTCCGCCTCCCAAGTAGCTGGGACTACAGGTGCCCGCTACAATGCCCAGCTGTTTTTTGGTTGCAGCTGTTATTGTTTGGTGGGCCTGGGCTGGATTTGAACTCGCCAGCTCAGGTGTATGTGGCTGGCGCCTTAGCCGCTTGAGCCACAGGTGCCAAGCCTGGGTCACTTTTTTTAATCATAGGAAAGCTGACTTAATAGAATAGCCATTAAAAAATTTTTGGATGTGGGCAGTGCCTGTGGCTCAGTGAGTAGGGTGCCGGTCCCATATACTGGCCCCATATACCGAGGGTGGAAGGTTCAAAGCCAACTCTGGCCGAACTGCAACCAAAGAATAGCCGGGTGTTGTGGCAGGTGCCTGTAGTCTCAGCTACTCAGGAGGCTGAGGCAGGAGAATCACTTCAGCCCAGGAGTTGGAGGTTGCTATGAGCTGTGTGATGCCACGGCACTCTACCAAGGGTGACAAAAATGAGACTCTGTCTCTACCAAAAAAAAACAAAAATAAACACATTTTGGTTGTACTCTTAGCATTCTGGGAGGTGAAGGCAGGTGGATTGCTCTGAGCTCGCAGGTTCAAGACTAGCCTGAGCAAAAGTGAGAGTCTCTCTTTCTAAAAATACCTAGGTGTTGTGGCAGGCACCTGTAGTTCCAGCTACTTGGGAGGCTGAGGTAAGAGAATTGCTTGAGGTCAAGAGTTTGAGGTTGCTATGAGCTATGATGCCATGGCACTTTAACCAAGGGTGATAAAGTGAGACTGTGTCTCAAAAAAAAAAATTTTTTTTTGGAAAATATAAGAATGAAAATTAAACAATTTCAACATAAGCCCTACAATGTAGTATTTTCCTCCCAACTACAATTGTTTATCCTTTCTTCTCTTTGGGGCATTTGGGTTGTTTTAAGTTTGTAATCATTATGAATAGGGCTGTTGTAAATATTCTTATAAAATCTCTTTGGATATAAGTTTTCATTTCTCTTAGGTAAATGCCTAGGGGAAGAAATACTGGTTAAGCTTTTGAAAGAGTGTTCTGTCGAAAGAACTTCGTGCCTAGATTCAAAACAACTCAACTCTTCAGGTCTTAAAAATGGCATATGAGGTCCTACTCTATAGACTGAGTAAGGTGTTTTTAGGTTCTCCTTTGAGGAGTGAGTGTGTTTTACTTTTAGGAGGAAGGTGAATATTTATGACTAAGGAGGCAAACCCTGGTGGACTGTTTTATTGTTTCCAAACATTTGCTCCTTTCCCTAAAAGTGGATTATACATCTTTTTGCATTGCCATGTGATTTGGACTGCCTTTCTGAGGCAGAGTACACAGCCCCATCTTGTAAGGCTTATGATGTGATTGTCCTGGGCCAATGGTATGTGAGTGGAGGTAACAGTGTACTAGTTTTGAGCAGAAACTGCCTGGCTTCCTGCTCTTTTCCTTTCATCAGAACCCCATGTCCCAAATAGGGACTGAGCCCAGTCTGGAACTAAGGAGATAACAGGAAGAACCAGAGCTAACCTAAGTCGAGGTCTGAGTGACAGCCTGGAAGAGAGTCACTGTAGACCCATAACCCATTAGTAATAAGAGAAACAACCTTTGGGGGTTTTTTAGCTGCTGATATTTTTGGGTGACTTTTTTAAATCACAGCAAGGCTGACTAATAGAGTGGCCATTTAAAAAATTAGAAAATAAAATACTGTTGCCTATGCTCAGTGGCTAGGGCACTGGCCACATACACCAGGGCTGGCCCACATACACTGGGGCTGGTGGGTTTGAACCCAGCCCAGGCCTGTCAAACAACAATGATAGCTACAACAAAAAAATAGCCAGGCGCTGTAGCAGGCACCTGTAGTCCCAGCTACTTGGGAAGCTGAGGCAAGAGAAGAATTTGAGGTTGCTGTGAGCTGTGATAACCACATCACTATGCTGAGGGTGACATAGTGAAACTCTGTCTCAAAAAAAGAAAATACAATATAAGAATGAAGATTAAATAAAATAGAGATAAGACCTACTATATAGCATTTTCCCCTGACTACAAAACTATTCAGTATTTTCTGGGTAGAAAATGAGGAAAATAAAGAAGAATAAAAACACATTTAGGCCAGGTACAGCAGCCCACACCTGTAATCCTAGCACTCTGAGAGGCTGGGACAGGAGGATTGTTTGAGCTCAGAAGTTTGAGAACAGCCCGAGCAGGAGTGAGACCCACATTTCTACTAAAAATAGAAAAATTAGCCAGGTGTTGTGGCAAGTGCCTTTAGTCACAGCTACTCTGGAGGCTGAGGCAGGATTGTTTGAACCCAAGAGTTTGAAGTTCTTGTGAGCTAGGCTGATGCTATGGCACTCTAGTGTGGGGTAATAGAGTGAGATACTGTTGACTCACAAAAGAACAAAAACATATCTATAATTTCACTAGATGTAACAATTAAAATTTTGTTTATCTTTTTCTGTAAACTTACACATTTTTTTCTCTTCTTATGAAATCGAATCCTGTGTTTCTTTTTTTCTTTTTTTTTTTGAGACAGAGCCTCAAGCTGTCCTCCTGGGTAGAGTGCCATGGCAACCTCCAACTCCTGGGCTCAAATGAGTCTCTTGCCTCAGCCTCCCAAGTAGCTGGGACCACAGGTACCCGCCACAACGCCTGGCTGTTTTTTTGGGTTGCAGCCATCATTGTTGTTTGGTGGGCCCTGGCTGGATTCGAACCTGCTACCTTAGGTGTATGTGGCTGGTGCCTTAGCCACTTGAGCCACAGGTGCTGAGCCTTTCTTTTTTTTTTTTTGAGACAGTCTCAAGTTGTCACCCAGTAGAGTGCTGTGGTGTCATAGCTCACAGCAACCTCCAACTCTTGGGCTTAAGCGATTCTCTTGTCTCAGCCTCCCAAGTAGCTGGGACTATAGGTCCCCGCCACACACCCAACTAATTTTTGGTTGTAGTTGTCATTGTTGTTTGACAGGCTCAGGCTGGATTTGAACCCACTAGCTCCAGTGTACATGGCTGGCACCCTATCCACTGGGCTACAGGCACTGAGCCAGAATTCTATGTTTCTTTTTTTTTTTTTTTCCGCAGTTTTTTGGCCAGGGCCGGGTTTGAACCCACTACCTCTGGCATATGGGGCCAGCGCCCTACTCCTTGAGCCACAGGCGCCGCCCAGAATCCTGTGTTTCTTAATATGTCATTAGCTTTTTTCTGTGCATAAATATTACTTAACTGTGATATACTTGTGATAGTGACATTTATATAATCTCTTTGATTTTTCTGTGCTTGATTAGCATTTTACCAATGAAAGGACTGGTTATCTGATTAGACTGGTTTAATGAGTAACAACTTACGTAGAAGTCAAATTCTTTACTTTTAATTTTCGAATAAAAATTGTTAGTTTGAAAGACAATTTTTAGGGCCAACAGCTCTTTATTTTCTCTAAAATGTATATATCAACCACTGAAGCCTTTTTCTTTTTCTTTGAGACAAGAGTCTCAAGCTGGGTAGAGTGCTATGGCCTCATAGCTCACAGCAACCTCTAACTCAGGCTCAAGTGATGCTCTTGCCTCTGTTTTTTTCTATTTTTAGTAGAGACGGGGGTCTTGCTTTTGCTCAGGCTGGTTTGGAACTTGTGAGCTCAAGCAATGTACCCACTTCGGCTTCCTACAGTACTAGGATTACAGGCATGAGCCACTACATTGGCTTTTTTTTTGAGACAAAGAGTTTCACTCTGTTGCCCTGGATAGAGTCCTATGGCATCATTGCTCACAGCAACCTCAGACTCCTGGACTCAACCGATCTTCTTGCCTTAGCCTCCCAAGACGGGGTCTTACTCTTGCCCAGGCTGTTCTCAAACTCCTGAGCTTAATCATTCCACCCACCTGGGCCTCCCAGAGTGCTAGGATTACATGCATGAGGTAACCAGTCTGGCCTACGGAAGGCTTGATGGCTGTACCATCTTTGACTTCTTATGAAAGCAAGATATTTAATACTAAGGTAACATTGATATGTAGAAATTGGTAGAATATACTTTTTATAATAGCTCCTCATAAATAGAATCATTTTGCCAATGTCTTAAGTTTTTTTTTTTTTTTTTTTGAGACAGAGCCTCAAGCTGTCCCCTTGAGTAGAGTGCCATGGCAACCTCCAACTCCTGGGCTCAAGCGAGTCTCCTGCCTCAGCCTCCCAAGTAGCTGGGAACACAGGTGCCCACCACAATGCCCAGCTATTTTTTGGTTGCAGCCGTCATTTTTATTTGGCGGGCCCAGGCTGGATTCGAACCTGCCACCTTAGGTGTATGTAGCTGGCACCTTAGCCACTTGAGCCACAGGCGCTGAGCCTGTCTTAAGTTTTAATGAAAAAAAAAAAAAGGAAAGATATACAAGGACTTTGAAGTGCTTCAAACTGCCACCGTTTTCTTAGTAGTTTTTCTAGTTCACATTATCAACATTACTTTAACTATTTTATATGTTTTTGTAAGTATGTTTGTGTTACACAGTAATAATAGCTAATATTTGTTGAACTCTTAAAATGTACTACACACCAGGTACCATGCCAAATGCTTTACATGTGCTGTTGGGAATAGAAATTTTAAAACAATCATATCATAATAATGCTAATATTTGATTTATTTGATGGTGTTTTTCAATCATTTAGAATATAATACTTGTTATTTAGTGATACCTAATTATTCCATGTAATACTAGCTTGCATAGTAGACCATGTTGCTGCAAACTAATATTTATTAAATAATTTTTAAAAACATTATTTTAAAAAATAGCCAAGATTTTAGTTTAGCTAAATAGCAAATTGATTTTTATAAACCTGTCAATCAATCAGTAACAGAACACTGGCTTTTGGCCCTTGAGGCGGGTTCTTACACTTAATGGCTATAGCATGACTGAATCTTCCTGTGTATATAAAATCCATATGTTTGTGTGTTTGATGTTACGGCATCGTTAAGTAATTTGTGTCCGTACAAGCGCATACATACATAGGGTTAACAGTTGTAGGTGAGCTTTTAAAGCAATGATTCTCAATCTGTGTGTTGCGACCCCTTTGTAACAATGAAGATACATAGCAGCATTAGAAAGATTGAGAACCACTGTTTTAAAGCATAGTTATTAAAATGTACTGAATTGGGCTTGACGCCTATAGCTCAGGTAGGTAGGATGCCAGCCACATATACTGGAGCTGGTGGGTTTGAATCCAGCCTGGGCTTGCCAAGCAACAATGACAAGTACAACCAAAATAGCTGGGCATTGTGGTGGGTGCCTATAGTTCTAGCTACTTGGGAGGTTGAGGCAAGTGTATCACTTAAGCCCAAGAGTTTGAGGTTGCTGTGAGCTGTGAAGCATGGTACTCTACTGAGGGCAACATAGAGAGACTCTCTTAGAAAAAAAAATAATAATAAAAATGTACTGAATTGTACATTTTAAATGGCTCAAGTTTATAGTATATAAGTTATTCAAAATAGAGGCTCAGTGCCTGTGGCTCAAGTGGCTAAGGTGCCAGCCACATACACCTAAGGTGGCAGGTTTGAATCTATCCCAGGCCTGCCAAACAGCAATGCTGGCTGTAACCAAAAAATAGCTGGGTGTTGTGGGGGGCACCTGTGGTCCCAGCTACTTGGGAGACTGAGGCAGGAGACTTGCTTAAGCCCAGGAGTTGGAGGTTGTTGTGAGCTGTGATGTCACAGCACTCTACCCAGGGGACAGCTTGAGGCTCTGTCTTAAATTTTTTAAAAATATAAAAAAAAAATTGAAAATAAAAACAAAATAGAAAAAATTCCTTGGAAGGGAAAACAACCAATAGTAATTCTGAATTAACTTATTTTTTCTGGCTTGGTGCCTGTGGCTCAAGTGCCTAAGGCACCAGCCACATACATCTAAGGTGGCAGGTTCGAATCCAGCCCGGCTCGCCAAACAACAATGATGGCTGCAACTAAAAAATAGCCAGGCGTTGTGGCGGGTGCCTGTGGTCCTAGCTACTTGAGAGGCTGAGGCAGGAGACTCGCTTGAGCCCAGGAGTTGGAGGTTGCCATGGCACTCTACTCAGGGGGACAGCTTGAGGCTCTGTCTCAAAAAAAAAAAACAAACAGAAAAACTTATTTTTTCTTTGATACTGGGCTATACATTTCTTTTGTTTACTCTTAAAAATTAATAGACTAATTTTATTAACCATCCAAATCATTTATAAGTGTTCAGTTGTGTAGTGTTAAGTGTATTTATGTTGAGCTGGGCACGGTGGCTCACACCTATAACCCCAGAACTCTGGGAGGCCAAGGGAGGTGGATTGATTGAGCTCACAAGTTCAAGACCAGCCTGCGCCAGAGCAAGATCCCATCTCTGAAAATAACCAGGTGTTGTGGCGGGCACATATAGTTCCAGCTACCCAGGAGGCTGAGGCAGAGAATCGCTTGAGCCCAAGTTTGAGGTTGCTGTGAGCTTTGACTCCACAGTATTCTACCAGGGGCAAGAAACTGAGACTCTCTCTCTCTCTCTCAAAAAAAAGTATATTGCTGTGAAATAGAGCTCAGAACTTTTTCTTCTTCCAGAATGTGGAGTTTAATTTTAAAATAATTTTAGATTTATTGAAGAATTGAGCAGATAATACAGAGTTCCTATATTGCACCCTCCCGCACAGTTTCCTTGTGTGGGAATTATTAACATTTCACATTAGTGGGGTACATTTGTTACAATTAATGAACCATTATTAACATATTACTATTAACTAAAGTTCATATGTTAGTTAGATTATCTTAGTTTTTATCTAATGTCCTTTTTCTGTTCCAAGATCCCAGGGTACCATATTGCACTATTATGTCTCCTTAAGCTCCTCTTGGCTTTGACAATTTCTCAGGGTCTTCTTGTTTAAAAGCCTTGACAGGTTCGGTGCCTGTAGCTCAGCAGTTAGGGTGCCAACCACATACACCAGAGCTGGTGGGTTCGAATCCAGCCCGGGCCTACCAAACAATAATGACAACTAGAACCAAAAAATAGCCAGGCATTGTGGCAGGCACCTGTTGTGGCAGGTATTACTTGTGAGGCTGAGGCAAGAGAATCACTTCAGCCCAAGAGTTTGAGGTTGCTGTTAGCTGTGACACCACGGCACTCTACCCAGGGTGACATAGTGAGACTCTATCTCAAAAAAACAAAATAAATAAAAGCCCTGACAGTTTTGATGGGTACTGGTCAGATACATTGTAGGGTATCCCTCTATTGGAATTTATTTGATTTTTTTTTCATGATTAGACTGGGGTTTGGAGTTTTGAGAAGGAAGGTCATAGAGGTAGAATGCCATTTTTATCACATCACATCAAGGGTATCTATTACATTTTGATTACTTTTAATATGCTTTTTCAGATGTATTATTTCAACGCTTTGCAAAGATTTTCATTGGCTGTCTTGCAGCGATTACTAGTGGTATGATGTATGCTCTCTATTTATCAGCATACCATGAACGGAAATTCTGGTTTTCCAACAGGCAGGTAAGAAGAAAGAATTTTGAGTATATGAAAGTAATTTTTCCCAGAAGCCAAAATGTATATGTAATAAGTATGATGAGTGATATCTTATTTATGATTATTAGAAACAAAAGTTTTAGAAGCTTTTTGAGAACACAGTCATAGTATCAACCTTAAAATATTTAATAACATTTTACAGATTGGAAAGTATAGGGGTATTCTCCTTTGTGCAGTTAAGTAATTAATTGATGACAGTGCAATATCATGAGATTTATTCAGCCTGTTAGTAGTTTTGGTAGCTCACACTTCAGAAGCAATCTGTGGGTGGAAGTTTTAGCATTAAGATATTTTCATGTTTAGTTTACATGATTAGAATGTTTTGGGAGGGTTGAAAGTAATTAGCAGGCATAACAGTATTAAGGTGTTGCCTCATGTTACTATGATTAATGTTTGGTTTTAATTCTACAGACTCTTTAGTCACTATATCATATTTGTAATTTTATAGTTTGACCTTTGAAATAGTTGGTTTTCAAATTTGCTTGTCTTTCTAGGGTTTTAAAATTTTTGAACCCAGGGCCAGGCGAGGTGGCTCACACCTATAATCCTAGCACTATGGGAGGTCAAAGCAGGTGGATTGCTTGAGCTCAGGAGTTCAAGACCAGCCTGAGAAAGAGGAGACCCCATCTCTAAAAATAGCTGAGTGTTATGGCAGGCATCTGTAGTCCAAGTTACTTAGGAGGCTGAGGCAAGAGAATGGCTTCAGCCCAAGAGTTTGAGGTTGCTATGAGATGCGACACCATCTGTCACATCTGTACATCATCTGTTGCACTGTACTGCGGGTGACAAAGTGAGACTGTCTCACACACACACAGAAGCAACAACAACAAAAAAATGAGGCATTGTGGCAGGTACCATATCGTCCCTATAGTATACTCAGGAGGCTGAGGCAGGAGAATCACTTGAATCCAAGAATTTGAGGTTGCTGTCCATATCGTCCCTATAGTATACTCAGGAGGCTGCGGCAGGAGAATCACTTGAATCCAAGAATTTGAGGTTGCTGTGAGCTATGATGCCACAGCACTCTATTGAGAGTGACAAAGTAAGACTCTGTCTCCAAAAAAAAAAGAAAAGAAAAGAAAATGTAGGAAAAATTCGTATAGTCTGGGTATGAAATAGGCCTTGCTAAGTATGACCAAAAAAACTCAGGAACCATAGAAGGAGAATTGGTAAATTTGACTAAAAATACAAACCAATGAAAATTACATAATTCAGGGCAGCACCTGTGGCTCAAGGAGTAGGGCGCTGGCCCCATATGCTGGAGGTGGTGGGTTCAAACCCAGCCCCGGCCAAAAAAACGGCAAAAAAAAAAAAAAAAAGAAAAGAAAATTACATAATTCAGCTCGGCACCTGTGGCTCAATCGGCTAAGGCGCCAGCCACATATACCCAAGGTGGTGGGTTCGTATCCCCAGCCCAGGCCCACCAAACAACAATGATGGCTGCAACCAAAAAATGGCCGGGCGTTGTGGCGGGCGCCTGTGGTCCCAGCTACTTGGGAGGTGGAGGCAGGAGACTTGCTTGAGCCCAGGAGTTGGAGATTGCTATGAGCTGTCATGCCATGGCACTCTACCCAGGGGGATAGCTTGAGGCTCCGTCTCAAAAAAAAAAAAAATAATAATAATAATTTATCCCAGGCGGCACCTGTGGCTCAATGAGTAGGGCGCTGGTCCCATTTACAGAGGGGGGCGGGTTCCCGGCCAAACTGCAACAAAAAATAGCCGGGTGTTATGGCAGGTGCCTGTATTCCCAGCTAC
>CAUYQV010009612.1:0-17765 GCA_963574575.1 Galagoides demidoff
GTAGTCCCAGCCACTTGGGAGGCTGAGGCAGCAGACTCGCTTGAGCCCAGGAGTTGGAGGTTGCTGTGAGCTGTGCTGTGATGCCACAGCACTCTACCCAGGGGGACAGCTTGAGACTCTGTCTCAAAAAAAAAAAAAAAAGTAGTGGATGCGAGACGACACATTTCACTGTTGTTCTAGCCCATTGTATAGGTGGAACATAGCTACCACCTATGCTCATCTTTAAAAGAAAAACATTTATTTTTTTTTTAAGAGACAGAGTCTCACTTTGTTGCCCTCGGTAGAGTGCTGTGACATCATAGCTCACAGCAACCTCTAGCTCTTGGGCTTAGGCATGATTCTCTTGCCTCAGCCTCCCAAGTAGCTGGGACTACAGGCACCCACCACAACGCTCAGCTATTTTTTGGTTGCAGCCATCACTGTTGTTTTGGCGGGCCCAGGCTGAATTCGAACCTGCCACCTTAGGTGTATGTGGCTGGCGCCTTAGCCACGTTCACTGCTTTTAACAGCCAACAGTCTTTGCTCCTTTGACATCCAGTTATGTTGGATGGCACATCAAATGTGAGTGGGAACTCATCCATATTGACAATGTGGAATAGCTCAAAGTTGTAAAAATCTTTTGAAGACTGATAACGTAAGAATGAAATTCCAAAACTTGATTCTCCATAGGCTGCTGGAAGTTTTGGGGGCAAATTTTGTTCATATCCTCAAGCTTAACCTTGAAATCATGTTTACTTTTTCCTGTAATCCTTTTATCCTCTTCTGTTATCATCTTGGTTGAAACAGAGATACCAGTTTGATGTGGCTCCAGAATCCAGGTCTTCATCTCCTGCTCCACCTCTGGCCACTTTGGAGGTTTCCTTCGCATTGCCCTCTGTCTTGGCATCTGAAAAGGCTTTTCTTCCTGTTGTCTCCACAACCTGATGACATTCTTTGTGGTAGGAGGTCCAAAGTGTTTCTTGTCTGATGCCATGCTTTTTAGCATATTTAATTACTGTTAGCTTAAAGCTTACAATATACAAAAACCTTGAAGTTTTCCAAGGGATTTTCCAATACTTTTTGTAGAAATATCAGCTAGATTGTTAGCTCCTGCCTAAAGTATATGAAGAGAAATATGTAACTGTTTTTTTTTTTTTTTTGGTAGAGACAGTCTCACTTTATCACCCTCAGTAGAGTGCTGTAGCATCACACATCTCACAGCAACCTCCAACTCCTGGGCCTAGGGGATTCTGTTGCCTCAGCCTCCCGAGTACCTGGGACTACAGGCACCCGCCACAATGCCCAGCTATTTTTTTGTTGCAGTTTGGCCAGGGTTGGGTTTGAACTTGCCACCCTTGGTATATGGGGCTGGTGCCCTACCCACTGAGCCATAGGCGCTGCCCAAAAGCATTTTTTTTTTTTTTTGAGGCAGAGTCTCAAGCTGTTGCCCTCAGTAGAGTGCTGTGGCATTACAGCTCACAGCAACCTCCAACTCTTGGTCTTAAGCTATTCTCTTGCCTCAGTCTCCCAAGTAGGTGGGACTACAGGTGCCCGCCACAATGGCCGGCTACATGAAAAACTTTTCAAACAAAGAATATATGGAGAACATCCATATTCTATCACCTAGACTCAAGGTTGGCTGAGAATCTTGAATCTACAGATTTTTTCACCAAATATGAAAACATTTCAAGCAGTATTTCTTCAAATATTTAAGGGGAGATTCATTCCCTTTCTTCTTATTCTTGGACTCCAGAAACTTTTTTGTTAAATCATTTGATGTTGCCCCACCAATCTGTAAGGCCCTATTTATTACTTTCAATCTTATTTTTCTCTTCTCATTAGATGGGATAATTTCTGTTTCTGTCTTAAATCAATAATTCTTATAATTTCCAATCTGCTATTAAGACCATCCATTGAATTTACTTAGTTTTTGGCTTTCTTAAAGCTAGACCGGTTCTATACGTTGAATTTTTTATTTCAAATGTTTTTCAGTTATAGAATTTCCATTTGGTTCTTTTTCTTTTCCCTTTGGGTTTTTTTTTTTTTTTAGAAAATCTTACTATGTTGCCCTCAGTAGAGTACCGTTGTGTCAGAGCTCACAGCAACCTCAAATCTTGGGCTTAAACGATCCTCTTGCCCCAGCCTCCCAAGTTACTGGAAGGTGTTCACCACAATGCCCAGCTATTTATTTTAATTTTAATTTTTTTTTTTTTTTGAGACAGAGCCTCAAGCTGTTGCCTTGGGTAGAGTGCTGTAACATCACAGCTCACAGCAACCTCCAACTCCTGGGCTCAAGCAAGTCTCCTGCCTCCACCTCCCAAGTAGCTGGGATTACAGGCACCCGCCACAATTCCTGGCTATTTTTTGGTTGTAGCCATCATCACTGTTGTTTGGTGGGCCCGGGCTGGATTCCAACCCACCAGCTCAGATGTACATGGCTGGCACCTTAGCCACTTGAGCCACAGGTGCTGAGCCAATTTTAATTTTTTTGAGACAGAGTATCACTATGGCACCCTCAGTAAAGTGCCATGGTGTCACAGCTCACAGCAACCTCAAAGTCTTGGGCTTAAGCAATTCTCTTACCTTAGCCTCCCAAATAGCTGGGACTACAGGTGCCTGCCACAATGCCTAGCTATTTTTTGTTGTTGTTGTAGTTATCATTATTGGTTAGCTGGCCCGGGCTGGGTTTGAACCCGCCAACTTTGGTGTATGTGGCTGGCATCATAACCACTGTGCTACAGACACCGAGCCTCTCTTCTGTATTTCTTACCTTTTTCTTCATTATGAACACTTTACCTGACATCCTGTTGCATAGTAGTAATAGTTGCTTTTGCTAATTCCAACAGCTGCACCATCTCAAGTTCAGTCTCCATTGATTGCTTTTTCTTTTTTTTTTTTTTTCAAAACAGCCTCAAGCTGTTGCCCTGGGTAGAGTGCCTTGACATCACAGCTCACAGCAAACTCCAACTCCTGGGCTCAAGTGATTCTTCTGCCTCTGCCTCCCAAGTAGCTGGGACTACAGGTTCCTGCCATAACACCCGGCTATTTTTTGGTTGCAGCCATCATTGTTGTTTGGTGGGCTCAGGCTGGATTTGAACCCGGCAGCTCAAGTGTATGTGGCTGGTGCCTTAGCCTCTTGAGCCACAGGCATCAAGCCATGGTTTTTCTTTTTTTAAACTTGTTTTCAGAGTTTTATTTGTTACAGATATAGGTCTCTCTCTCTCTTTTTTTCTCAGACAGTCTCTTTGTTATCCTCAGTAGAGTGCTGATGTCATAGCTCACAGCAACCTCAAGCTCTTGGGCTCAAGTGATTCTCTTGCCTCAGCCTCCTGAGTAGCTGGGACTACAGGGGCCTGCCACAACACCCAGGTATTCTTTTTTTTTTTTTTTTTGAGACAGAGCCTCAAGCCATCACCCTAGGTAGAGTGCTGTGTCATCACAGCTCACAGCAACCTCCAACTTCTAGGCTTAAGCAATTCTCCTGCCTCTGCCTCCCAAGTAGTTGGGACAACAGGCATCCACCACAATGCCCAGCTTTTTTAGGTTGCAGCTGTCATTGTTGTTTGGTGGGCCTGGGCTGGATTCGAACTTGCCAGCTCAGGTGTATGTGGCTGGTGCTTTAACTGCTTGAGCCACAGGCACTGAGCCAAGTATTCTTTTTCGTTTGCTTGTTTAGCAGACCCAGGCCAGGTTCGAATCCACCAGCCTCAGAGCATGTGGCTGGCAGTCTAACCACTGAGCTATAGATGTCCAACAGAGACATAGGTCTCCTTCTGTTGCCCAGTCTGAAGTGCAGTGGCCCGATCATAGCTCATTAAGTGAACTCCTGGGCTCAAAATGATCCTTCTGCCTCAGTCTCCCAAGTAGCTGGGATGTACCACCACACCCAGCTTATTTTTAATATTTTCTTTTGTAAAGACAGGGTCTCCCTGCTGTCAGGAAATCTTGGCCTCAAGTGATCCTCCTCCTGCCTTGGCCTCCCAAAGTGCCAAGATTACAGGTATGAACCACTTTGCAGGACTGACTGCCTTTTCTCAAGAGTGGGTAGTATTTTCCTTGCTCTTTATTGATTTTTTTTCTTTTTTGAGATAAGGTCTCTTGCTATGTTGCCCAAGTTAGTCTCAAATTCCTGGCCTCAAGCAATCTGCCTACCTCAGGCTTTCAAAGTGCTAGGATTGCTGGTGTGAGCTTCTGAACAAATGATAGGTTGTAGAGATGTTGGATTCTGTAATGATAGCTGAAAATATTGACTTTGCATGCTAACAGGTAGGTAACTTGACTAAATTCAAACTACAAAGTGTCTACTCTACAGTCAAGGCAGCTGGTATTTCAGTTTAGTCCTTTCAGCCTTAGCTGGCCTGGTAGAAAGAAGTCTGCCCCATGCATGTATAGTTTATTTTTATTTATTTATTTATTTATTTATTGTAGAGACAGAGTCTTACTTTTTTGCCCTGGGGAGAGTGCCATGGTGTAACACAGCTCACAGCAACCTCCAACTCCTGGGCTTAGGCGATTCTCTTGCCTCAGCCTCCTGAGTAGCTGGGACTACAGGCCTATCACAAAGCCCAGCTATTTTTTGTTGCAATTTAGCCAGGGCCAGGTTTGAACCCACCACCCTCAGTATATGGGGCCGGCATCCTATCCACTGAGCCACAGGCGCCGCCCTCTTTATTTTGTTGTTGTTGCAGTTTTTGGTCAGGCCGGGTTTGAACCCACCACCTCCAGTATATGGAGCTGGTGCCCTACTCCTTGAGCCACAGGCACCGCCCCATTTTTATGTTTTTTGATAGAGTCTCAAGCTGTTGCCCTGGGTAGAGTGCCATAGTATCATAGCTCACAGCAACCTCCAACTCTTGGGCTCAAGTGATCCTCTTGCCTCAGTTTTTGGTTTTTGTCTATTTTTAGTAGAGATGGAGGTCTCACTTATGCTCAGGCTGGTCTTGAACTGGTGAGCTCAAGCTAGCCACTCACCTCAGCCTTCCAGAGTGCTAGGATTACAGGCATGAGCCACCATGCCTGGCTATGCATGCATGCATGCATAATTTAGGAGCTATGGTTTGAGCAGAATATATATATAGTACTTGACACTCATTTTTCCTTTTTTTATGGAATTATCCCCTGACTTTCCAGCTGCTGTGGTCCTGGCTACTTTGCTCTTTGAGCTAGTAAAGCAGCACAATTCCAAGTTTTAGTGGCTCTGCCCTCAGGCTAAAAGCCATACAAACATGTAATTCAGTCTTTAAGTGTCACCAACCTTTTATTATCTGAGCTTGTCACTTTAGTAGCTTCAGGTACTTGTTTTTTACATTTTTTGTCTTTTTTTTTTTTTTTTGAGACAGTCTCAGTAGAGTACAGTTGCATCAAAGCTCACAGCAACCTCAAACTCTTGGGCTTAAGCAATTCTCTTGCCTTAGCTTCCCAAGTAGCTGAACTACAGGCACCCGCCACAGTGCCCAGCTATTTTTTGTTACAGCTGTCATTGTTGGTTAGCTGGCCCAGGCTGGGTTCATACCTGCCACTCTTGGTAACTGCTGTGTTATGGGCACCGAGCCTGTTTTTACATTTTTTTTTTTCAGTTTATATTTATTGTCTGTGTGTGGAATGATCTGTTGGGACCTACTTGGATATTAACCTGAAGCAGAGCCCTCCCAGTCCTTGAGTCTCAACATGGGTATACACCCTTGTAACCTCCAAAGCAAAACAAGATATAGAGCTTTTCTCTACCCACTGAAAATGTTCCTGCGCTCCCAGTCTCCTCTCAACCACTGACTTCTATAACCAGAGATCAGCTTTGCCTGAATTTAGATTTGGTGTAAGTGGAGTCAGACCATATAGTCTTTTGGGCCCAGCTTCTTCCATTCAGCATGATGCTGTTGAAATTGATCCATGTTATTCGTTAAGCATCAGTGATTCTTTTCATTACTAAAATAGTGTTCCACCATGTAAAAATGCCACAGTATGTATATCCATTTTCCTGTTAAGGGATACTGGGTCTATTTTAGTTTTTGGCTATTATAAATAAAGCCAATAAGAATGTACTTGTTAAGTCCATATTTTTATGGACACATTATCACTTCTCTCTTGTAAACACACAGAAGAGAAATTGCTGGAGGCTGAACAGTTCTCCAAGGTTGGTTTAGCATCTCACACTACCACCAGCAATGTATGAGCATTTCAGATGTTCCTTGCTAACAGCCAGTGTTGTCATTTTTAATTTTAGCCATTCTCTTGAATATAGTGCTATTTTATTGGTTTTAAATTGCATTTTATTGATGACTAATGATGTTGAAAATTCCTTCGTGTGGATTAGCTTTTGCCAATATTTACTGCATTTTTAAAAATAGTGATTTGAAATAATTTTTATGCTGGA
Source organism: Galagoides demidoff (assembly GCA_963574575.1). Lineage (NCBI taxonomy): Eukaryota > Metazoa > Chordata > Mammalia > Primates > Galagidae > Galagoides > Galagoides demidoff. The sequence continues at coordinate 6,350 of CAUYQV010009612.1, forward strand.
TGTGTCCTTGGTCAAGTAAGTATTACAAACATCTGAGTCTGGTTGTCTGTTAATTTTTTTGCATTTATTATTTTTTAATTGACATATAATTGTACATATTTATGGGGTACAGTGTGATATTTCAATACATATATATACAAAGTGCAATGATCAAATCAGGGTAATTAGCATACCTGTCACCTCAAATATTATTTATGTTGGAAACATTCAAAATCCATCTGAATCTATAATAAATTGATGTGAATTATGGTCACCCTATAGTGATGTAGAATACTAGAACTTATTCCTCCAATCTAGCTGTACTTTCATATCCATTAACCAACCTTTAGCCACCCACCCTGCTCCCCTTACCTTCTCCACCTCTAGTGAACCAATCTATTGCCCACTTCAATAAAATCAACTTATTTTAGCTTCCACATGAGAACATGCAGTACTTATCTTTCTGTGCCTGACTTATTTTAACATGTCCCCCAAGCTCATCCATGTTATTGCAAATGACAGAATTTTATTTATTTATTTATTTACATTTTGAAACAGAGTTTCACTTTATTAACCATTGGTAGAGTGCCATGGTGTCACAGCTCACAGCAACCTCCAACTCCTTGGGCTTAGGCAATTTTCTTGCCTCAGCCTCCCAAGTAGCTGGGACTACAGGCGCCTGCTATAACACCCGGCTATTTTTTTGTTGCAGTTTGGCCAGGGCTGGGTTTGAACTCGCCACTCTTGGTACATGGGGCTGGCACCTTACTCACTGAGGCACAGGTGCTGCCCTGAATTTCATTCTTTTTAAATAGCTAAACAGTATTCCCTTCTGTATATATGACTATATCCTACTCTCCTTATCAATTCCTCTTCTGAGGGACACTTAGGTTGGCTTTCCACCTTGGGCTGCTGTGAACAGTGCTGCAATAAACACAGGAGTCTTTGTGTGGCAGATCTTCTGAAGCTTTATATACCTGAGAACATTCTTATCATGCCTAACATTTAAATTCTATGCTCTTTTCCTCCAGTACATAGAAAACATTAATGTTCTAATATCTCACATCAGTCTGATTCTGGTTCAAATGCTGGTGGGACCTGCATTTTCTCTATGTAAACCTTTAGGTTTTTTTTTTTCTAGACAGAGCCTCAAGCTGTCCTCCCGGGTAAAGTGCTGTGGCATCACAGCTCACAGCAACCGCCAACTCCTGGGCTCAAGCAAGTCTCCTGTCTTAGCCTCCCAAGTAGCTGGTACTACAGGCACCAGCCACAACGCCTGGCTATTTTTTGGTTGCAGCTGTCATTGTTGTTTGGCGGGCCTGGGCTGGATTTGAACCCACCAGCTCAGGTGTATATGGCTGGCACCTTAGCTGCTTGAGCCACAGGTATTGAGCCAACCTTTAGGATTTTTTTTTTCCCTTGAGATAGAGTCTCACTCTGTTGTCCTGGGTAAAGTGCCATGGCTCTATATCTCATAGAAACCTCAAACTTTTGGGCTCAAGGGATCCTCATGCCTCAACCTCCCAAGTAGCTGAAACTACAGGTGCCCACCAGAACACGGGGCTAATTTTCCTATCTTTAGTAGAGACAGCATCTCACTCTTGCTTAGGCTGGTCTCAAACTCCTGAGCTTAAGTAGTCTACCCATCTCAGCCTCCCTGAATGCCAAGATTATAGGTGTGAGCCTCCATGGATCTGGCTTAATGTATCTAGATATGGGTCTTCCCTATTGCTACCATTTGAGACTCTATGTTAAATTGAAGCCTTTCAAATTTAAGCCTTTCAATGGTCTCTTAATTCTTAGAAACTTATCCTCCAGTATTTAAAAAATTATTTCCTTATTTTTATTTTTCCCCATTTTTCTCTTACTTTTTTTATTCTTTCTTCCAACTCAGTAATGCACTGTTTGGTCAAATCTCTTTTACTCTTTATCCTATCATTACCTTGCTTTACCTATTATATCTTCTACATATTATTTTCTTTTTTTTTTTATTTTTTTCATGTTTAATGTGAAAACTACATATTATTTCTATCTGGCTTTTTGACTTCCTTATTGTTGTTTCATATTGATAATATCTAACCATAACTCTTTAAGTTAAGTGTATTCACTATATGTGCTTCAAAACATTATTGTCCACTGTTACCTTTTTTTGAGGTGACTGACTCCTCAAATGTCCAGCTATTTAGGTGGTGTCAAAGACAAACCAAGTGAGAAACCAAAACTTTCATTCCAATGAGTGGTAATAAAGCCTCCAACTCCATCCTTGCTGCCCTTAGAAACCAAGTGTTAGCCTAGACGAGTGGTTCTCAACCTTCCTAATGCCGCGAACCTTTAATACGGTCCAAAGGGGTTGCGACCCACAGGTTGAGAACCGCTGGCCTAGACATCCATCCCCATCCACAACACAGATGAGCTTAGAGAAGGACATGGTAAGCAAAGAAGTCAGCACAGGATTAAGAAGGAGTGCCCTGGTCCTATCTAGGGTGATGTCAGCAAAAGCCTAGTGGAGAGTCAAGACATTTATTATTGCCATGCAATGAGGCCATGCAACCCCCACAGCATTAGCTGAGGCCACATGAGGAAGACTAACAGGCTACCTCTTCCCATTTCAGCCAGGATTGCATCCATGTACAGTCCCTAGTCCCTAGTGAAGAGCTAAAACTCTCACCTCCACCTAGCAGTCAAGAGGAGTGTCTGCCCCACACTAATGTCAGTAAAAGCCAAATGGGGATCCTAGACTTCCAACCCACCTAGCAAAAACAAAGCAGCTTCCCTCTTACCCTACCAAAGCAGAGTCAGACAAGGTCAGCTGAAACAGATTTAAATAAGATCTAGAATTTCACAGATAATACCCCAAATGTCCAAGTTTCATCTAAAACCACTCAAAGAACATATCAAGAACCAAAAACACTCAACTCAAATGAGAAAAAGATACATCAAGATGACACAGATATAAGAATTGTCTGACAAGGATTTTCAAACAGCCGTCATAAAAAATGCTTCAGCATTTAGACAAATGAAAAATAGAAATTCTCAGGAAGAAAAGTGGAGATGTAAAGGACAAAACAAATTTTAAAACTAAAAAACAGAACCTAAATCAAAACCTCAGACAGCAGAACAGAGGGACAGAGGAAAGAATGAGTGACATGGAAAAATAGAAATTATATAGTCTGAACAAAGAGTAAACCAACTGAAAAACAAAAAACAAAAAACAGAGCCTCAGGGGACCATGGTACTATGCTTAGACATCTAACAGTCACATCACTGGGGTCATGAAAGAGAGGAAAAAGGGGTGGCACCCGTGGCTCAGTGAGTAGGGCACCGGCCCCATATACAGACGGTGGCAGGTTCAAACATGCCCCCAGTCAAACTGTAACAACAACAACAAAAAAAACAGCCAGGAGTTGTGGCGGGTGCTTGTAGTCCCAGCCACTCAGGAGGTTGAGGCAAGAGAATCACCTAAGCTCAAGAGCTGGAGGCTGCTATGAGCTGTGACACTACAGCACTCTACCGAGGGCAACAAAGTGAGACTCTCGTCTCTTAAAAAAAAAAAAAAAAAGAGAGAGAGAGAGGAAAAAGAAGGTAGGGCTGAAAAAATATGGCTGAAAATCCCTCAAATCTGGTAAAAAGGCATAAGCTTACAGATTCAAGCTGAACAATCCCTAAATAGGATTACCCCCCCCCCCATCTATGCCAACACACATCATAGTAAAATCTGAAAACTCAAGACAAAGAAAAATATTGAGGAACTGGGTACAGTGACTCAGGACTGTAACTTAGTAGGCTGAGGTGGAAAGGGGTGCTTGAGGCCAGTTCAAGACCAGCTTGAGCAACATAGTAAGACCCCCATCTCTAAAAGTATGTTAAGAAAAAAACAAACCCTCAAACAGAAAAAACACCTAGCTAGGTATGGTGAGGCATGTCTGTAGTCCTAGCAACTCAGGAGGTAGAAGATGGTTTGAGCTCTGGAGTTAAGACTATAGGCAGCAATGACTGTACCACTGCATTTCAGCCTGGGCAACAGAGCCATACTCTGTCTCTTTAAAAAAGAAAAGAAAGAAAGAAACATCGAAAGCACAAAGAAAGAAATGATATCTTACCTATATGGGAAAATGATTCAAATGGCAGTGAATTTTTCATCAGAAAACAAAGAAGTATCACAACATTTTTCAAATACTGAAAGAAAAGTCAACCCAGAATTTTATATCTAGCAAAAATATCCTTTATTAATAAAAAGGAAATTAAGACATTCTTAAAAGAAACACTAAATGTGTTGCCAGCTGACAACAAAAGAAACATGGCCAAAGGGAGTTCTCTAAGCAGAAAGGAAATGATAAAAGTAGGAATCTTAGAATATCAGGGAGGAAGAAAGAACAAAGGAAAGAATAAAAATATGGATAAATACAACAGATTTTCCCTCTCTTGAGTTTTCTGAACTATGTCTGAAGCAAAACTTAAAATACTGTCTGAAGTGGTTCTCAAAGTATATAAACAATTACATTAGAAATGGGAGAGGGTTATGTGGATACCAGGAGACTGTGATAAGTTATGTATACACAATGTAACACTTTGAGCAACCACTAAAAAAAACCATATAAGGAGACATACAGAAAAACACTTTGAACAAATTAAAACTGTATTCTAAAAAAGTATTCAAGTAACTCACTAGAAGGCAAGAAAAAGAAAACAGAAACAGAGAATAAAAACCATATCTATAATTACATATAATTGGAAAAGTCTAAAAACACCAATTATAAGACAGAGATTGGCAGAGAAAAAAAATCCTATCTGGACTTTTGCAGATGCAGTCTATAAGAAACTCACTTAAGGCCAGGAGCGATGGTTCATGCCTGTAATCCTAGCACTCTGGGAGCCTGAGGCGGGTGGACTGCCTGAGCTCACAGGTTGAAGACCAGCCTGAGTCAGAGCAAAACCTCATCTCTAAAAATAGCTGGGCATTGTGGGAGGTGCCTATAGTCCCAGCTACTCAGAAGGCCAAGGTGAGAGAGCTGCTTCAACTCAGGGGTTCAAAATTGCTAGGAGCTACAAGTGAGCCACTGTACTCCAGCTTGGGCAACATAGCAAGACCCTCTCTCTCTTATAAAAATAAAAATGAAGCAAGCGCAGGCATAGCTATATCAATGTCAGATCATGTAGACTTTAGTCCCTAAAGTTTGGGGCAAAAAAAATTCCCAGGGACAAAGAAGGAACATTACATAATTGATAAAAGGGTCAATCCATCAAAAAGACAGCATCACTAATGTGTATGTACCAAATACACTGCAAAATATTTAAAGCAAAAACTTAATAGAACTGAAAAAAGATGTAGACAATCCATAAATACAGGTGGAGATTTCAACACCATTCTTTTAACAATCAATAGAATAACTTGACAGAAAGTCAGCAAGGATATACAAGAACTCGCCAATACCATCAAGCAACAGAATTTTATCAATATTTACAGACTACTCCACCCCACAACAGCAGAATACATGCTCTTTTCAAGCACCCCCCCGACAAGTTAGACCACTGTATCCCAGAACATAAACAAACCTCAACATATTTTAAAAAGTCCACAATGAGGCTCCGTGCCTGTACCTCAAGTGGTTAATTAAGGCGCCAGCCACATTCACCAGAGCTGGTGGGTTCAAATCCAGCCTGGACCTGCCAAACAACCATGACAACTACAACCAAAAAATAGTCGGGCATTGTGGCGGGCACCTATAGTCCCAACTACTTGGGAGGCTGAGGCAAGAGAATCGCTTAAGCCCAGGAGTTGGAGGTTGCTGTGATCTGTGACACCATGGCACTCTACCCAGGGCTACAGCTTGAGGCTCTGTCTCAAAAAAAAAAATCCACAATGAGATTATCACTACATACTGGTTAGAATGGCTAAAACAAAAAATAAGAGACAATATCAAATGCTGGTAAGGATGAAGAGAAACTAGATCCCTCATGCTGTAAAATGATACTCTGGAAAACAGCTTGTCAGTTTCTTAAAAAACTAAAAACGTACTGTATGACCTAATAATCACACTCCTAGGCATTTATCCCAGATAAATGAAAACTCATGTTTCTATAAAAACCTACAATTGCTCACAGCAGGACCTTCATTTGTAATAGCCCCAAACTGGAGATATCAATATGTTTCTAAATAGATGGTTACACAAATGGTGATACAGCAATACCATGGAATACTATTCAGCAGTAAAAGGAATACTACTGATACACATAACTTGGATGATTATCAAAGGAATTATACTGAGTGAAAACAAGACAACCTTAAAAGGGAATGTACTTTCAGGAAAAAAAAAAATCTCTCATTTTAATTTTTTAATTCAAATTTCTATTTGTATTTAGGTACTTGTTTATTGTATTATAAAGGAACTTTAGCATTTGTTTTTTCAGTTACACTTTTAACATATAAGCATAATTAAAAATACTTATATAGATAATAAAATTACCACTACCCATGTATAATTTAGAGCATCTTTATTTTTCCCTAAAAATTTTTGCCCAGAAGCGTACATTACACATGGCAAAATATGGCATACGTCATTCTATGTCTAGAGATGTAGAAGTAGATAGTGATTACCATGGGTTAGGAATGGTGGGTTGGAAATGGCTGGGTGTATGACTATAAAGAGGTAGCACAAGGGAGAGCTTTTTGCTGATGGGACAGTTCTGTGTCTTGATTGTGGTTACAGGGATAAAATGATGTAGAACTATGTACACACATCATGCCAATGTCATTTTACTGGTTTTCATTTTGAACTACTAGTTATGCGAGATGCAAGCAATGGGGGAAAACACGGTGAAGGAGACATGGACCTCCCTATATTGTCACTGCAAGTTAAAAACACACATATATCTAAATAGCCCAACAGTGTGTGTGTGTTTTAATCCCTAAAGACTTCTTGTTAGAAAGGTAATTATATGAAACACATGACTTCATCCTCTGGACACTATTACTAGACCAAAAGGGAAAGGATAAGAAGAACCAATTTACAAATGAGACTGTCTGGTTGTCTTCAGAATTTGAAGTGAAAGACAGGGAGACTGGCCACCCATGAAGGTTCCCACAGCTGAAAAGCCCTGTGATGGTGTGATAAAAACTGGTTCCCAGTAAGTCCAAGCCAGCTGAGGTCATGAGGCAAGCAGCAAAACCTGTTGAGGATCCTTATCTATAAGAATGCCCCTAGAAAAAATATTCACCTTTATAGTTTTTTTGTTGAATAAATAGGTTTCTGCTTCTTGAAACCATCAATTTTGACTAAAACGTATGCTTGAAAAGAAGATAAAGTAACAAAGACTTGTCTGCACCATAATTTGCTACAATCCCGTCCCTACACTTCTGAAATAAGACAGCTGTCACTTAAGCAATCTAATCCTCATCTTACTTCATCCACCCCAGCAGAGTTAGTAAGACTAGAATTGAGAGGGAGGGTAGAGCACCTGTACCAGGTCTCCACTAAGGACAGTAACAAGATGTGCCCCAGGTATAGTAGATACTACAAGCAGTTTCCTAAAGCAATCTCCACTCAGAGGGCTCTAGTGCCAAGTGTAGGGACTCAGAAATTAAGGTTTGGAAGGAAGGTCCTCTTGGAAACAAGTTCATAGATCTAGAGGCTAGAGTTCATTCATTCATCTCTAAGTATTTATTTATTAAGGGTAGGTGAAGTATAGGATGTGCAAAGGGATACTGATCTCTCAGGACCAAGGGTGAGGGACCCCACCTCCTGACTCAGGCCCAGCCAAGAACCCTCTCCCCCACCCATCTCACCCCATAACAGCATCATTCATTATTGACCTGGTGAGAAGTAAACTGAAAGGGATCACATGTAGGCCAAACCACCATCTCCTTGCCTCCTCGGCTAACCTCCATTTCCAGCCTCCCATCTCAGAATCTCAGAATCCCAGAACAGTGCAGAGTAGAACAGACTCTGATATCAGACTGCCTGGGTTCCGTCACTGGCTTCTGCCACTTTCTCCTGTGTGACTTCTCTGTGCCTCAGTTTCCTCACCTGTAAAAAGGGAATTATAGTACCTATCTCATACTACCTGGCATCTTTGAGATGATCACTAGCATTACAATATTTTAGCTATATTTTCTGTGCCCACTTTATTGGTAGTTACCAGAATACACATGAGAAGTCAACTGAAAACAAGGTGAAGCAATCCAAAGGTGGTTTTGGCTTTTTTAATTGTTTTTGTTATTGTAAGAATAGAATTGCCACAGGGGCTCAGCTCTATAACCCCATCCAGTCCAAAATTGTTCCACTATTAGGACAAAGAATAAAGAGTAGATTTTCCTCCCTCAGTGACCTATTCTCAAACCCCAAGGAAATCTTCCATAAGGTATCAACATACATCTGTTATCCAAGAATTTAAGGCCTTATTTATCTTTGTACTTTCTCCACCAATTAATTACATCACTTTCTGAAGTATAGATTCAAGGTTTGCTATGAAATAGGTAAACTTTGCTTTTGCATTTCAAGATAGTGTTTTGAGAAGGGAACTGGGAGACATGACCAAATAAACTTCAACCGGTCCCGTTAGCCTATCCTCAAGGTATAGAACCACCAACGTTCTCACAGCTCCCCTTCTCCATAGTTCTGGAGTTCTCCAAGTTATATAGCCCAAGTCTCAGGAAGCCATCCATAGGAAGCATGTTAGGACTGACCACAAAGGCTGATCAACTTGTTAAGTTTCTCTTTGGCCCCAGCACACACTGGGCCAGCATCTTTCAGGAGTAGCACTTGCAACATCATCTAGGCTGCTTTCCTAAGTCAAGAATAGATGGTTTAAGACCTTTTGTCTGTCCTAATTCCTAAAAGTTCCACATAGTCTTGTACAGCCTTACTGTTCTCTGCTCTTTTAGTGTGTTATGATCCTATTTGTAAAGCTATCAAACACCTGAATCCTGAAGGCCTTTTTCAAATTTTATACCTTCCCCAAATTTATTATAATAAATACCTCCTGAATTTCAGACATTTCAGAAAGTTATCTATCAGCTAATGCAAAAATCCAGCCTAATTTTTTGGCATATATTGCTGAGACCAGTTCTTCAGGAGACCAGTGAAGGAAGGTACAGCCCCCTACCTACAGCCCCCTGACCAGCCTCATCCAAAACTCCTGCACACTGTACTCCCACCTAGCTGTCACTAACTGGACTGAACACAGGGGGCCTGGTGAAGACTGATTACACATGCAATGTGGGTCAGGACCCTCGACCACAATTTCAGTCATGCTGTGGCTCTCCCTGCCTAGAGAAAAGGACACTGAGAAGATCACACTTGGGCTGCCCTATGCGTTACCTTGACTGGAAACACTCTTAAGTATAGAACAGAAAGGAACCTGCTCTGGAGGATAAGTTCTAAGACAAACCTAAAACTACCTTTGCACACAAGTGTTATAAAGAGGTAAGGATAAGCTCAGAGCTCCATCTTCTTGACCATTTTTCCAGGGATTAATACCTGCTGGGTTCAGGCGGGTAGCAATATCCCTGCATAGTAGTCACTGCCAGTTATCATCCCACTTCTAAGCAAAAACCAAAAAGTTTCAGAAACAATAACACTAAAGGATGACCTTTGTGTTCTGATGTCCCAACCTTCCGGTAAAGGCCAAAATACTATGCAACTTGTTCCTACTTCACCTTCAGGCACTGAAGATAGGACTTTCATCCCTCTGACTTGGCAAATTCTTCTCCTCTCCAGCTGAATCATCAGTTCCTTAGGTGCCAGATGCAGAGACCCACGCCCAAGTTCTTTGCACCATAAGACTTATTGGCATGTTCTTTAACCCCGTACTTTGCTGTTCCATTCTTCTTCTTCAGCCTATCTGGACCTGAAAACTCTCTGGATATAGGAATTGCTCAAAGCATGGTAAAAAAGAAAACAGAGCCAGCTCTCACCTCTTGGCAACCACGAGCTTCCCACATCTAAAGTATGCCAAAAGAGAGGAAAGATGACAGCCCAGTTCTCTTTGCCTTCATTGTGAAACACAAAAATCTTAAGTTTCCAAGTCTCAACAGGTTATTCAGTATCTGGTGTGGTTTCTGAAAGGAGCTGCATAAGAAACACTCTCCCATTGCTGCTCAGTGAAGGCAACAGTGATATCTAAAGCAATCCCTTTTGGCTCTGAACCACTTGTAAGCCAGGACGAGCCCAGTCCTTAGCAAAGGGCTTTCAATCCTAACTACTGTAGCCCTAGACAATGTGGACATCTCTTCCCAACTGGGGGTAGTGCAGACTTCCAAAAAGAAATTCCTTCATGTAATGCAGTGCTCAGTCCAACACTGAAACTAGTGTCCAACTTCAGCTTAAGCAGGGACGTATGCTCTGAACCATGCATAGCCAAATCTGCTGAGGCTGGGGATTCTGGAACTGTACTTGCAGATCCTAGAGGATGGTGCTTCCCTTGTTGGTGCCATATCACCTAACCTAACAGCTTCTCTGAAGACCCAAAGGCCCAACCCTGAAGAGAGTTGGCAGAGGCAAAAGTGGCTGTCTTAAAGAGGTCTTCAGACACATGGACAGCTCAGCAGGACTCCACATATGTCCAGGGCCCACCATGAGGCAGCCATCACCAACCTGGTAAGGAGGACATATCGCATGGCATCTTCAGGGTGCTGGAGGCAGGCGCTGTGGCAGGAGAGGTAGTGAACAAGGGTCAAAGCTTTGCCAGGTTACCACATCCAAACCGTTTAAGCCTGTCATCCCCCTCCTAAGAACTTATGCTGAAGAAGTAACTCACAATAGGGAAGAAGCTAAATACAAAAGGACACGTGCCAAATGGTTAACAGAACATAAACTCTACAGTCAAAGACTCATCTTACTCTCTGAGCCTCCCTTTCCTTATCTATGAGATGCAGATGATAGGACCTACTTTCCACAGTTGTTGTGAGGATTAAATGAGACAGTCCACATAAAGCACCTGAATTCATTCAACTATAAAGGTCAGCTTTTATTATATACAAGAACAGGAAGGGAATGCAAAGAAAAGGAAATAGGTGCATTATTAACAGAACAATAGAACTAAAGGAAAGACTTCAAAGATTGCTCTGACGATATCACTTTGTAGGTCTCTGACATGTAGGTATGTGGATGAGTCCATCTACTATTTTGTACCCTGCAGCTCAAGAAGAAGGAAGCACAGTAGAGAGGGTGTGGCCTTTTTCTTTTCTTTTTTTTTTTTTTTGTTGGAGACAGAGCCTCAAGCTATCCCCCTGGGTAGAGTGCCATGGCATCACAGCTCATAGCAACCTCCAACTCCTGAGCTCAAGCGAGTCTCCTGTCTCAGCCTCCCAAGTAGCTGGGACCACAGGCGCCCGCCACAACACCCGGCCATTTTTTGGTTGCAGCCATCATTGTTGTTTGGCGGGCCCAGGCTGGGGATTCGAACCCGCCACCTTAGGTGTACGTGGCTGGCGCCTTAG
>CAUYQV010009615.1:0-12970 GCA_963574575.1 Galagoides demidoff
GTCCCAGCTACTTGGGAGGCAAAGGCAGGAGACTCGCTTGAGCCCAGGAGTTGGAGGTTGCTATGAGCTGTGATGCCATGGCACTCTACCCAGGGGGATAGCTTGAGGCTCTGTCTCCAAAAAAAAAAAAAAAAAAAAAAACAATTAAGATGAAGGGACCATTATTAGCCCTACAAGTTCCATCTGACACCTCTCTGTGTCTATTATCATTGGAATGAGAAAACCTGTTTTCCCTTCTTCAGAGGTCATTCTAAAATCCAGGGACTGAAAGTAGTGAATTGAATGCAAAACTCTGATTTGTGTGTTAATCTTCTGAAAGCTGCACAATGTCCCTAAAAGAAAAGGTGCTTTGATTTTCAAAACCTCACTTTTATGCCGGGTATCGGATGTTAGCAGCTTATAATTTTAAAGGAGTCTATGTAAAATCAGATCATTGAATGAATCACTGCCATAGTGATGTAACTGTATAAAATAAGAGAACATCTTGAGCGTAACTTTTGAGAGTTTCATTGAATTAATCATGGAATTTAAAATTAACTGAAGCAGAATTCTGCCAATTTGAGATATGATGGAGGAGCTTCCAGCAAAGCCATGCCCCCACTAAGAACAATCAGATGAGTCAGATAAAATATGAAATCAATTTGTTGGAATATATGGCAGAGCTTCTGAAGAAACCTGCATTAGAGAGGCCAAGATCTTGGGGGGAAAAGGAACATCAGAAATGTGAGCTGGTTACATGTGAGCTGCTTTCCTGTACAGGACATTGGCTGCTATGTTGCATGGAGATGGAGACTGATAAAAATGTCTTGGAAAAGCAGCAAAGAAGCAAAAAGAGCTTTCGACAACCCCACAAGGGAAAGGTCAGACAAAGACTGGGGTTTGCTGCTGGCAAGTCATCCGTGACTGCATCAGCCAAAATCTTAAGAAGGGAGGGGCAGAGAAATATAATTCCAACTTCAGGTGTGCACCCCACCCCTGAATTTTTAATCAGGGAAAAGCAAATTATTAAAAACCTAAGCACCAAACAAGCAGAGCAGAGTTATCAGAGCCTTAAGCTGCTTAAGAGAAGAAAATGAGATTACATTGAAGAGCAGGACCCGGGAAGCAGCAGCTACCCCTAGAAATCTGCACCCTACAGATGGCGGCAAAGCCAAGGTGGACAAAGCTGCACCAAAATTGCCTTCCAGTTTTGAGTCAGTGGAGGGCCTCATTGGGTTAGGGTGATCTCAAGGACTCTACCACTTCTCTGTGCCTTCTCTGGTCTGTGTTTTCTATATTCAACATTTCCTTCTCAGCTGGCTCCTCCTTTATCATCATTTCCACATACTCAACTAGTTCCTATCTTTGATGGACACATTGGGGAAGAAGGAATTTTATTATCTGCTCCTTTTCCCCACTACACCACCATCTTCTTTACTCCCCCATTTTTTCTAAATTCCCCCTACCCTGGAACCCAAGGAACTCCTTCTTCAACTCCTACCACGTTACCAAAATTGCTCCTGTTGGATGCCCACAACTTCCATGAGCCTCTGCGTTCCTAACAATGAACTTATTCACTCTTTATCTCAGTGGCTTCTCTATCACTCTTGCTCTTTTTTTGTCTCTAACAATCTGACTCTTCCTTCTGGTCACTTTTGAACAATTCAAACTCTATCTACAACAACAACAACAACAACAAAAAATGCCCCCTTAGAATAAATCAAGAATCTTCATTTTTTTTTATTTCAAAATATTGAGGGGTGCACTAGTATTTTGTTACATGGCTACATTCTATAATGCTGAAGTTCAGTGTGCTTGCCACAGGACAGTGTTCATTGTACCCATTGGTATGTTCATGTACACACAGGTAAGTTTTTATTTCTTACCCCCTCTCATCATCCCTCTTCATTTCTAACATCTTTTATGTCTTTCTGTGCATCCATTGTTGAGCTCCTATTTATTAGGGAGCATACGTGGTGGTTTCTCTGTTCCTGAAATACTTGACTTAGGATCATCATCTTCAGTTCCACAAAAGTTTCTGTGAAAGTCATTATTTCATTTTTTTTCCCTATGGCTGAACGGTAAGTCTATGGTATACATTACATTTTCTTTAACCACTTGTGTACTGATGGGCACTTAGATTGATTCTGTACCTTTGCAATTATGAATTGTGCTCTGGTAAACATTCAAGTGCAGGTGTCTTTTTTATGAAATTATTTCTTTTCCTTTGGGTAGATACCAAGGAGTGGGGATGCTGGATTGAACTGTAGGTCTAATTTGAGCTCTTTGAGGAATCTTCATACTGTTTTCCACAAAGATTATACTAATTTGCAGTCCCATCAACAATGAATGTCTTCCTTTTTCTCTTCATGCACACCGATGTCTGTTGTGTTTTAACTTTTTAATAATGGCCATCTAACAGAAGTAAGGTAATATCTCCCTCTGGCTATAATTTGCATTTCCCGAAAGTGAAGCATTTTTTCATATATCCATTGGTCATTCATACCTTCTTTTAAAAAAATTCTGTTTATATATTTTGCCCTGTTTATATATTTTTGATAGGGCTGTTTGTTTTATCCTTGCTGTATCTTTAAGTTCTTCGTAGATTCTAGAGATTAATCTCTTGTCAGATGTATCGTTTGTGAACATTTTCTGTATATTGCTTGCTTACTCTGTTAATTATTATTATTATTATTATTTTGGCTACAGAAGCTTCTTTTAATTGAATTAAGTCCCATTTATTTATTTGTGTTGCTGCTATATTTGCCTTTGCGGGTCTTGGTCATAAATACTTTGCCTAGGCCTATGTCTAGAAGAGTTTTTCCTATCTTTTCTTGTGTAATTTTTTTGGTTTTGTGTCTTACATTTAAGTCTTTAATCCACCTTGAATTAATTTTTGTATATGGTGAGAGATATGGGCCCTGTATTATTCTTCTACATGTTGATACCCATTCATTTCAGCACAAGTTATAGAATAATGTGCCCTTTCTCTAGTATATGTTTTTAGAAGCTTTTTCAAAGATAAAACCATACAACTACAGTTGGTTGTAGTTATACGGTTTTATTTCTGGGTTCTTTATTCTGTTCCATTGGTCTACTTTTACATATAAAACAGTATCATGCTGCTTTTTACTATAACTTTATACTACAATTTTAAGTCAGATAAAGTGAAATCTCCAGATTTGTTCTTTTTGCTTAAGATTACTTTGGCTACTTGGGTTCTTTTTTTCAATTTAGGATTATTTTTTCTAGCTAAAATAAGACAATGGTTTTTGATGGGAATTCCATTAAATCTGTAAAATGATTGGGCAGAATAAACATTTTACCAATGTTGAGTCTACCAATCCATGAACATGGGATGTTTTTCCATTTGTGCCATCTATGATTTCTTTCATCAGTAGTTGCAATTCCTTTTATTAAGATCTTTCACCTCCCTGGTTAAATATATTTCTAAGTATTTTATTTTCTTTGCAACTATTGTAAATGCTTTTGAGCACTTGATTTGACTCTTAGCTTTGCTATTATTATACAGAAAATTGCTAGCTTTGCTATTATTATACAGAAAATTTCTGGTGATTTGTGTATATAAATGTTGTAACCTGAAATTTGCTGAATTTACTTATAAATTCTAGAAGTCTTTTGTGGCGTCCTTAGAGTTTTCTAAATGGGATCATATCATCAACAAACAGTGATAATTTGGCCTCCTCTTTTCTGATTTAGATGGTCTTTATTTCTTTCTCTTGCCTGATTACTCTGGTGAAGACTTTCATTTTTATGATAGATGACAATGGTGACAGTTTGCAACCTTGTTTCATTCCAGTTCATAAGAGTAATGCTCTAAGCTTTATTAATCATTTTTTTTCTACTGGATTTGGGTTTAGTTTGTTTTCTTTCTATTTCCTTGAGGTGTGATAATAGGTGACATCAGGTTGGTAGTTTATGATCTTTCTGTCATTTTGATGTAGGCACTCAAGGCTATGCATTTTCTTCATAACACTGCCTTTACTATATCCCATAGATTTTGAAAGCTTGTGTCCCTTTTGCTGTTCAGTTTGAAAAATCTCTTACTTTTCTTGTTAATTTCATTATTGGCACAAGGGTTGTTCAGACAAAGGTTATTTAATTTCCATAATTTTGTGTGGATTTGAGAGTTTCTCTTGGAATTGATGTCTAGGTTTTTTTGGGGGGGTGTGGTCTTAGAAAATACATGATATGCTTCTAATTTTTCTGAATTTTCTGAGACTTGCATTATAGCCTATGATATATCAATCTTGAAAATATCTCACATGCAGATGAGAAGAATTTATATTCTACAGTTTGGGGGCAGAGTGTTCTGTAAATATCTGTTAGATCCATTTGTTCTAGAGTTCCATTGAATTCTGGTACTTCTTGGTTGATTTTCGTCTTCAATGATCTGTCCAGTTGTGTAAGTGGGGTGTTGAAATCTCCAGTGTTGATGATACTACTATTTATTTTTTTGCTTAAATCTAGTAGAATTTGTTTTAAGAATCAGAGGGTTCCTGTGTTGATACAACTGTTACTTCTTCTTGCTGAATATCCCCCTTTATCATTATATGACCACCTTTGTCTCTTTTAACCAATGTTGAGTTAAAGTCAATTTTATCATGGCTACACCAACTCACTTTGGTTACCACCTCCTTGGACTACTATTGTCATTTCTTTACCTCGAGTCTATGCATATTCTTGTGAGTTTGATAGGTTTCTTGGAGGCAGAATATACTTGGGCAATCATTTTTCTTCCATTCATCAAGTTTATATCTTTTCATTGAAGCACCAATGCCATTCACATTCATTGTTAATATTGATATATGGCATACTATTCTCTTTGTCTTGTTGAATGATACGTTATTGTTTTGTTTTCCCACTCATCAATTGTTGTAGAAGAACTGTGAGCTTTAATTTTAAATTTTTTTCTATTGTCTTCTCATATGTATAGTGCACTATTAAGCATTATGCATCGGGTAGATCTAGCCTTGACAAATCCCCTTAGTGTTTGCTTGTTTGGAAAAGGTTTTATTTCTCTATCACTTATGAAACTTAGTTGCACAGGTATAAAATTCTTGGATGGAAGTTGTCCTATTCAACAAGATTAAAAATGGGGCTCTAATCCCTCTTAGTTTATAAAGCCTTCCATGAGAAGTCTCCTGTTTGCCTAATTCATTTTCCTTTGTATCTTAGCTTTTACTTTCATCTTGGAGCTTGTAGAATCTTCTCCTGTTTGAAAGCCTTGTCATCTTTTTGGCCTAGTCTGTTGTCGAATTTTTCTGTTGTATTTTGAAGTTCCCCCACTGACTCTTTCATTTCTTTAAATTACATTTGTCCTTTAGTATACTTTCTATCTCTTTAGCAACTTTTTTCATTTTTTTCATTCACATCATAAAATATTTGTTAGCTTCTTTGTGTTAGCTTTCAACCTCCTCTTCAATGTCATTTACTCTATTTGCCATCTGTATCATGAATTTTATTTCTGACAGCTTGGCAATTTCCTTTTGGTTGGGGTTCATTGCTGTAGGTCTATCACGATCCTTCGTAGGTGTTGAGCTAATGTGGTTTTGTTGTTGTTGTTGTTTATTTGTTTTAATGTTGTCAGAGCTCTTTTGTTGGTTTCTTCTCATCTGAAACCTCTTGTCTCAGTGCAAGGCAGATAAATTTGCAGTGTTCCTATTCTTTTTTCTTATAATTCTTATATTTATTAACAGAAGTAGAGATCCCCAATGGCAATTTTGTGTCCTACTCTGGAAGATTGATCCACTAAAGGAAGAATGAATGTACCGAGATCTTGTAATGTACTGCTTGTCCCCTTGTGATTGTCACAGTCCAAGCTTGTTTGGGGGAATCTTCATGTACATAGCTGAGTTTGTTAGTAGACTGCTAATGGAAGCTCATTCTGGGGGCTGGATAAGCCACTATAAATGGAGATGGGTTTTGCAGTGAATTTTCTGCCCTGGCTTCCCCTCAGCAAAGGTCATGGCTGCAGGGTAAGGTTATCTAGGTGGTTGCCACAAAGATAGGTGCTGTAGGCATTCACCTATGTCAAGGTGTAATGGTAATATGCAGTGATAAGGAAGATTATGAGTAGTGGGTCTGCAGTGGAGAATGAACTGAAGGTATGATGTTGCACAGGTCCATAAGTGCATAGCCTGATGGCTGGTGAGCAGGGCTATAGGGGTATGGACATCTGCATGGCGTGTGGGTCTGCAGTGCTGTGAACCTCTATCCAGCATGTGGGTCCATGAGGCATGGCCCTTGCATGGTACACAGGGTTAGGGAATTATTCTGCTGGTCAGTGCACAGTGCCACTGTGGCATGGCCTGAAAGCTTGCACACAAAACCAGGTATGTAGCCTACCATGTGGCACGTGTATCTGCAAGGGCACAGCCTGCCAGCCAGGGGGCTGGCATAGACCATGGGGCATGGATCTTAGTTTAGTGGCATATGAAATGATAGCATCTAGGATGCTAGCTGGCTGGGACTTTCTTCTCATATAGGAGTTGCTGAGCCTGTTACTGTGGTTCCTCTCAAGTTGTGTCAACACTCCTCCATTCAAATTCCCTGTTGGGGGTGGGTACCTGGCTCACCACAGAAGCATGAGGGTGTTTTGTCTTCCTGCTGCCTCACTAGCCTGGCAAGCAGTAATGTTCAGGCAACTGCCATGAAGCAGAACCCTGTGTAGACCAGGTACTCTGAATAGAGAGCTCAGAGGGCAGCACCTGCAGCAACCAAGGAACAGAAGTCACTGGGTCCCTGCTGAGTCACTCTTCAATGCAACTTCAATATACGGTCTCCAGGCATTTCCCTGCTCAGTACAAAAGCCCATGGTGGTGATGGTGGGACCCCAGGGCTTGAGTTGCAGTGCCCACATGGAGAGATGGGGGACTGGGGGTTTCTTTTCTTATTTCTTTTGCATTTGTTAGGGTCATCCCCAGATATCTTCCTGTCTGGGTAAGTGGGTGTCCCTGTCCCTGTTTCCTTCTGAGTGTCTCCCTTCATTTCCTTGATGATTTACAGTGCTTTTCCCAAGCATGTCCATCCATAGGTGGGCAGTGACTTGCAACTTTTGATCTTCTCCTTTGAGAGTGGTATGTTTAGGCTGCTGCTGGTCCTCTATCTTAGCCTTCTCCTCTAATCCTTTAAATTTCCTATGGCTTCACTACCTTTTCCTTTCTAATCTATCTTTTCAAATCCCCGTATCTGATACTTTTCTCCAAAAACATCTCACAAATCTTTTCTTTTTTTCATTATCTCTAGCCCTACCTATCAGTTTTGCTTGGGATGCCATAATAGCTGCTAACTAGTCCCTGCATACCCACTCCTGGTTCATCTGTTTCCTTTCCACACTAAGTGACAAGAGGACAAGAGGCTTTTATACACTGCAGATCTAATTATGCCACTCTTTTGTTTAACTACTTCAATCACTTCTCACTTTATAGACACAATCTGGCCACTGTCAACTGCTCTGGCATCATGATGTCTAATTTTCCTTCCTTCTCTTTATTTCAGTCAAGTTGTCTAAATTACAGTTTCTTAAATGAACCATGTTCCCCTCTGTCCAAGAACTTTTGAATATGCTATTCCTTCTTCCTATAATAGCCTTTCCAAATCCCTTGTCTGTTGAGCTAAGTAACTTCTACTTATCTTTCCAGCCTTAGTTCAAATATCACTGCCTTAGGGAAACTTTCCTGGACCTCTCTGGTTGGATTACACTTGCTATAGCCTCTTTGCTTTCTGTGTGCTTTTCTGAAGGAGAATATATTTTTGTGTTTGGTTATTTCTTACCCATCATAGGTGCCCCAATCCAACCAGACTGATGATTCCCTGTGGAAAAGGATTATGCCTGATTTGTTATCATTGTTTTCTTGATATCAAGTTAGTTCCTGACAAATAGTAGATACTCAGGAAATACGTGGAATATGAATGAACAAAAGACTTTGTTCAAATGAATGGACAGAGGGCTAAGGAGACAAAACATGTCGATTCTGTAAGTACCCTAGCTAGAATATCACAGTGAATTTCCTCTAGGCTTGTGTGAATAGTCAACTTCCCTCACAAAACACTAGGTCCCCATCTTCTTGTACCCAGACATACCCACACCACAATGGCACACTAGAAACATATTTGAGAATCCTTACTTCTCACAGTATCATCCCCTTGTGAGTTAATTGGCAAGTCTGATTCCTCTCTCCCCATCTTACCTCAATTCTGCATACATGTGCAGGCGTGTGTACACACACACACACACCCCCACCCAAACACACACACTCTAAGTGAAATTCTGGGAGAAAGAAAATTACAGTATTGTACTTAAGCTTTAATTTTTTCAGAATCCTCTAATACCCAAATGTTATTTTTTTTTTTTACAAATTAGTATGTAAGAAATATTTATATATTCAAAATATGTTCTTTTTAGGATCTCACATTGACTCACTATTGAACAAACTCATTATTTTCCTAGATAGAAAATTAAATTGCTTATTTAATATTATCTCAAAATTTAAATTGCTGTTTTCTTTTATGTAAGATTTTTTTCTCCCCATTTGTCTTCTTTTCTCTTTAAAAATTGAAATCAGTTAGGATGAATATAAAATGTTAAAAAGGAATAGGTTAAAGAGTAATAGTTATAGCATTCTTAAAATCTTTGATTTTCTAAATACTTTAATTTTCTACATGTTTTCCAAGAAAATACCTTCCTGCCATTCAATCTTCTAGTGGCATTAAGATTCTGGAGTACCTTATATATTATATTTTTTAAAAGGGAGGAACAGAGAAACACAACCAAGAATTATATTGTTATTTAACACTTAGCCCAGCCCATATACACTGTCCCAAATTATTTGATGAAGAATATTAAACATACATATATACTACATATTTGGCATGATAAAATCAATATTCCTGGATGGATGACTGGCAATTAATGAGCATCTGAATATAGTTCATCAAATTATGCTATTAAAACTACCACTATTATCCTCCAAGTAAACTATATTTTTGTACATAATTGCTACAAATATTATAGAATTTTGCCTGAGGAAAAAATCTGAACGTCACTTAATAGTAAAATATTTTTAGACTAACATAAATAAGAGATACTTGTTTATTGAGATACTTGCTTAGGAAAAAGAAAATGTTTCGAAGGAATTTTGAATGATACATTAACATCTCTCTGGAGACAATCTGAAGGGCTCAGCCAGCAGGCATATGGCCTTCTGTGGAGCAAGGTGCTGTCTTTTACACTCTCAGATAACCTAACACCTGATAATTGCTATTCAAATTTATCATTGGTAGTAGTAATTGTGTGACATTTTCTGTAGTTCTAAAACACTTCCCTTTGTTCCTATCAACATTAATTGGACTCTATTTTTTTTTTCAGGCCATAAAGTCCAGTGTCTATCAGAATCTTTTCTCATAGTATGTTTGTGGTTAATGCTTGAATTTCCTCCAAATTAAATAATTCATTGCTCTCACTGTCCACACAATTTTCTTGTAATCATTGCTCATTTACCTTAAAACTAAGATATAACACCAAGGAATTTGGTCTTTGGAGTCTTCTGTTAATAGTTATTCCATCTACAGTATGTTTGGGCCTATCTAAAGTATGTGAAACATACTAAAACGTCTTTAACGTAAGTATTTATTTATTGATTAATGTTTATTATTCAGGGGCACCTAACTTTAAAACTCAGTGTTTTCAAACTTCTTCATCAACATGGACATTGTTTTAACATTTTCACCTACTTCTACCATTCTTTTTTTCTAAGATTATCTCTATGCTGATGCAAAATCCACAAAACAAGTATATTTTCAATGCCTTGGCATCTGGTTTTATGTCCTCTCTTTCCAGAAACCCAGTGCCCAGTTATTAAATAGTACAAAAAAAAAATCTCCAAACTCTTCTGAAATTTGTATTAATCTACCAGGTAACTGACTGGCAGCTTTAAGTGTTTTACCTCTTAGACCTAATTCCACTTTATAGAATTAACTGTGATAATAGCTGGCTTTTATTCTTTGCTTCATGTGTATTAGGTAAGCTAAGTACTTTTCAAGCAAGAATCAAAATGCAAACTCCTTTTATTCTTTCTTTATTACCCCATCTTAAACTTTGTGGATTATAAAATGGTTGGTAAAATATTTTCAACAATTTAAAGAGGTACAGCATAATATCATTTTGGAACTATGGGGATATAGAGCATATCAAAAGCACATTATGATCAATGTGAAAGACTATGGCTGTGCTGTGGCAAAGTTACAGAAAGCATCAGTTCTTCCATACCAAAGACATGGATTCTATTTTTCCTGATAAGACATGCTGGTAAAGAAAAAATAAATTTTTTTTTCTGGTAACACACATTTAAAAAGAGACAAAAAAATAAAGAGTGGAATAAAAGATAAGAAATAGGCTAACATGAAGCTGAATTTATCTTGGAAAATTAACATGGATATACTCCCCACTCCACCTACTCTCTTGTCAAAGCCTTACAAAAATATCAGGGATAATGAGAAAAAAAAATGAAGATGTGATAAAATTTTGGAGCTAGAAATATGTTTAGGATATAACCTCACTCAACTGAAACCACTTTCTGATGCCTACAGAGGTTGCGTGATCATAGTCACACCCCAACTGGTAGTCGGATGAGACCAGAACCCAGTCTAGACCAAGTCCCTTTTTGACCATAGTACACTATTGCCTTCTTTTAAATGCTGAGTCCTTTTTAGACATTTTTTCTAGTCTAAAATGATTATAATATACAGTAAAATAATTGTATTATTTCTGTAGCAACTATTTACTATTAACTGTATCACAAAGGGAATGGCATTTAAATGAGGGAAACATTAAATCTTTTATCTATAAGATATTGTTAGAGATACCAACTTCTGAAGATTAAATGTGATGTTTGCTGACATTTATTCAGGGATTACTGTGCTAGGCCTTGTTCCAATTTATCTATATATAATAAATTATTTAATTCTTACATCAATTTGAAGCATATATCTCACCCTACTAGAAATTATGATGGAAATTGATGATACCAAGTACTCTGGTCCAGAGCCTATATATATATTAACCCATTGTACATACAAAATATTGTAAATAATAACAATTCAATTTTTTTTTGTTTTAGATAGAGTCTCACTCTGTTGCCCTAGGCTAGCATGCTATATCATCATGCTCATAGCAACCTCAAACTCCTGGACTCAACCAATCCTCTTGCCTCAGCCCCCTGAGTAGATGGGACTACAGGTACCTGCCACAATGCTTGGCTAATTTTTCTATTTTTAGTAATTTTTCCACTTTTTGTAGAGACGTTGTTTCCTTCTTGCTCAGGCTAGTCTTGAACTCCTGAGGCCAGCATTCTACCTGTTTCAACCTCCCAGAATGCTGAAATTATTGGCATGAACTTTAAGGCAACTAGTAATCCAGTCTTTTCTCATTGCATCCTTCTCTCTCAGGCCCAACATTAATCACTAATCTTATTTGGGCCAGTGGATTCTTTTGTTTTAATTCTTGGCTTCCCCATATTTATGGGAAAAGGGGAACACATAAATTATCTCATTTTGTAATTTTTTGTACCATTTTTAGGGTGACCTTCAATTAATTTTATAATTGACACATTAGCCAAATATTTCTTCAATTGTCAATACCATTTGATAATGTATGCAGGGAGTTCTTGAGTTACCAACATCTACCTTACGTACAACACATGCTTACAAATGGAGGCAATTAAATGTACCTGTTCCAACTTACATACAAATTCAACTTAAGAACAAACCGATGGAACCTATCTTGTTTGTAACCTGGGGACTGCCTATAAATATAAACAAAATGTTTAGCATTAACATAATGACAAACTTTTTTTTCTAATTTAGGTTTTAAAATTTATAATGTATTATAAACCCATGAAATCATCATCCATACCAAACTTCGATATTAATAATATCCTGTACAGATATCTGACCAGCCTCCTGGATGTTTTGAACTAACTTTGATTTTGAATTTCTTGTGCATTTTTTCCTTGCTTTCAATTTAATATACATATTTTTGCATATACAAAGTATATGATAATTAAGTTCTGCATACCTCATTGCTGAATATCACTACTGTCTCCTTAGAAGTACTCCCCTTGGGGAGTTATGTACTGACACCAGCTCCTAGTCCACCCTCTAAAGCAATGTTGGAACTTCTGGAATAAACATCTGAGTTGTTATTGTATCAGGTCTGATAATTGAGTTTGTGAACTTGTCACCATGTGCTCACATTAGCAGCACTGTCCAGCTTGGCAAGGTTTCATAACCTTGGTGTATCACTGACTCACAGCCGTGTTTCTGTCCACCTGTGCCAGTATCTTGTTGAGTGGCATTCATTATTGTTGTTGTGTATTTTTGCATGCTGTGTGATGACAGTCATTCAGGAAAAAGAGTTCCAAAATTACATTGAAGAGTAGACTAGCACTGGTGTCAGTGCGTAGCTTCCCAAGGGAAGTACTTTGAAGGTGACCATAGTGATACTCAGCAATGAGGTATGTTGCACTTTTTCTAAGATAAGTTTCCAAACTTAATTGTCAGACCTCATATATAAATATATGTACACACACACACACACATATATATATATATATATTTTTTTTTTTTTTTTGAGACGGAGCCTCAAGCTATCCCCCTGGGTAGAGTGCCGTGTCATCACAGCTCATAGCAACCTCCAACTCCTGGGCTCAAGCGAGTCTCCTGCCTCTGCCTCCCAAGTAGCTGGGACTACAGGCGCCCGCCACAATGCCCGGCCATTTTTTGGTTGCAGCCATCATTGTTATTTGGCAGGCCCTGGGCTGGGGATTCAAACCAGCCACCTTAGGTGTACGTGGCTGGAGCCTTAGCCAATTGAGCCACAAGTGCCGAGCCATGTACACGTATATTTAATAATACACATACACATATATATCCCAAGAAGCCTTTGTGTGTGTTTGTTCTATGCATACAC
>CAUYQV010009617.1:0-29975 GCA_963574575.1 Galagoides demidoff
CAGAGTCCAGGTAAAGTCATTGAGTTCATCAGGGTTTTGTGCTTGACAGAGTTCCAGTAATGTCACTGCCTTCTCCACTCGGTGACCACTCTTTGTGGCCAGCCAGCAGAGATAGTTGAAGCCTATCTGCCTCAGACACTCAATGGGAGTTGTAGTATATTCCGCTTCGGTTCAATATAAGCCTGGAATTTGTTTTCTTGAAGTCGTGGTTTGCCTTGGTAGGGAGGATGTGTGTTTATCTATCTCTTCTCTCAGTTCAGCTCCCCACTTTCAGCTTCATTGGGTTCTTCTGGTAGTTGTCTCTCTCCCTGAACTGACATTTATGTTGAAAGGCAGCTCTAGTCAGCTCTCATCTGCTATTCCTCCAAATTCTTATTAAATGTGAAAATTTTAGTTAGGGAATATAGCCAACCCGGGGATTTAGCAAAGTACAAAGTACATTGAAACCAGGCAGACAAATAAACAGACTAAAATGCTACCAGACATACAAGCACACCAATGCCCAGACACTCAGCCACATGTAAATAAACAGACAAAGAAGTAAACAGAACAACAGACAAACCAGCCAACTAACAGATCAAAAATGAAAGAAGGAAGAAAGAACAAGAAAAAAAATAGTAATAATAAAAGATAACCACAGAAATGTTGGTCATAAAATGATAGAGCAAACAAATAGGAAAGGAAACAATCAAAGAAGAGAGAAAATCAAAATATATATATAATAAAAATATAAAGTAAAAAATTAAAAATTAAAAAAAAGGAAAAGGAGGGCACCACTAGGAAAATTACTTTTTTTTGAATATATACAAACAAGTCCCTTTTTCAATGCGGTGGGGTTCCAGTTTAAAAATATATATACATTTATTCTGCAGTATACTTTCTAGACAACAGGTGGCACTGTGAGTGGTCCCTGCACTAATACCAAAAATAGAAGGGGGAAAAAAAAAAATATATATATATATATATACACATGGAGAATCTTTGCTGGCAGGATGCCCAGATTTCCCTACAACAGTTCCCGCAAGGTGTTGGGCGTCTTGGATTGACTTCCGATGCCGGCTGTCTGGCTGCAGATCAGATTAAGTTCTCCATGCTTCTGGGGAAGGTGTTATGGAGACACCATTTTGGAGGTTTTACATCACATCTGGTTCCTGGCTGGCCACCCACTCCTTTCTGTCCTCCAAACTTGGGACACAAGTTCACACTTCACCAGACTTTCACTCAACTCCTAATTTCCCCTCGAACAGAAAACCATTGTGGTCTAAGGGAAAAGAGCTGGAGTGCCCCTTTCATGGTCCGTGTTCTGCTTATTTCCAATGGGGGAGGGGCCGCAGCCGCAGCTGCTGCTGCCACCGCACAGCCCGTCGCTGCAGATGGACGTTCAAAAGATTTTTCAATCTTTGTAGGAAGGGAACCAATTCCCTGCACTCAACTCCTGATTTCCCCTCAAACAAATCCGTTTGGTCCGAGGGAAAAGATCTGGGGTGCCCCTTTTGCCCTCGGCGTTTAGTTTATTTCCAATGGGGGAGAGGCCACAACTGCCGCTACTGTCGCCACTGTAGCAGAGGGTTCAAAAGATTTTTCAGTGTTTGTAAGAGGGGAACCGATTCACCCTGTGGGTTGCGGTGTCAGTGCAGCTCCCCACAGACTTCCAAAATTACAGAATGGATTGGTTCCTAAGCAGAGTCCCTTACCCTCAAGTTTCTGTCCGAATGCCTGGATCCCTGACACACCAAACAGGGTCCAAATGTCTCCCGTTTCTGGCTGCTAAATTCCGTTTGGGAATCCACGCCTCACCCCACTCTCTGCGAGACACACCAACTCCCCACGAATTGGGCACAGGAGACTTTTGTGGAGGAGGGATTGGTTTCTGTCTCTCAGGAAGCAAGCCTGCGCTGCAGGTCACAGATGGCGCCATTTCAGCTGCTGCCCTGAGTTTTTTCTGGCTGACACCGTAGTTCTGGGCTATACTTCCAATCTAGCAATTCACCTCTTTGCTGCTCACCCTGTGCTGCTTATCTGCGAAAGGACTCCACACAGAAGAGATCCAATAAGCCCACTCTCACCTGAAACCACCAGGAGAGTTGACTCAGGGATGCATCTCCTCTGCCATCTTGCTCTGCCTCTGGTATGTAGCCTTATCATATGTTGTACTCCAATTTAGAAGGAGCGCTTCTGTCTCTTCTTCTGTGAAAAATACCTAAAAGGAAGTGTATTATTCGGAGAATTCTTATTGTATGAAGAATAGAAAGTCTTATTAGACTTAGTAAAGAAATTGAAACAGTAATCATAAAATTTCCAATAAAGGAGAACTAGGTGTTTGAATGATGAATTATATAAAAATTTTAAAGAAAAATTAATACAAATTTTGTGCAACTCTTTAAGAAAAATAGGAAAAAAAGAGAATAATTAGCAATGAATTTCATGAGGCAATTATCACCCTGAAGCAAAAGCACACAACACATGGCAAGAAAAACAGTACATACCAATGTCCAATGTAGATGCAAAAATCCCTTACAATGTATTATCAAACCCAACCTAACAATATATAAAAACAATAATATAACATGACCAAGTGTGATTGAACAAAACAATGCAAAATTGTTCTAAGATATGAAAACCAATAATTATGGGATTATGCTTATAAAGAAAAGAATATGATAATCTAAATTAATAGAGAAAAACATTTGACAAAACCCAGGTACTGTTTTAAGATTAAAAAAAACACTTGAGAAAATTGGGAATGGAGTGAAGCTTTTTTCACATGGTAAATGACATTTATGAAGTAGTTAATATTTTACTTAATGTTGTAAAGCTAAAAGTTTCCCCTTTAAGAAGAAAGGTAAGAAAAGGATACTACATTTACCACTTATACTAAACAGTGTAGCTGTAGTTGTAGCCATTGTAATTAACAAGGGAGAAAGGCATCCAAATTGTATTAAAAATAATTAAACTTATTTCTATCCATATATCAGAATCTTATATACAGGAAATTCTAAAGAATCCACAGAAATATTTTAGAATAAATAAACTCAGGAAATGTGAAGGATATAAATTCAACATAAACATTAGTGCATTTCTATATATTAGCAATCTAAAAATGAAATAAAAAGCAATTTAATTTATGATAGCATTAAAAAGAATAAAATATTTAGAAGTTAACTTTAACCAACTACATTCTAGATAGATTTCTATACTGAAAACTATGAAATGTTGATGAAATACATTTAAAAAATTAAATAAATAGAAAGACATCTTGTGTTCATGTATTGAAATATTTAATATTGTGATAATGGGTAGTTATTAACTTCATTTAGTTCTCCGCTGATCTTAGTTATTTCTTTCCTTCTACTGAGTTTGGGATTGGTTTTCTCTTTCCTTGCTAATTACTTGAAACCATTCATTAGATCATTGATTGTGATCTTATTGCTTTTTTTTATTGTTTGGGATTCATTGAGGGTACAAAGAATTAGGTTACACTAATTGTGTTTGTTAGGTATTGTCCCTCTTGTAATTGTGTCCCACCCCCAAGAAGTGTGCCATGTACAGTAACCTCATACTCTTCCTTCTACTTCTTTCCCCAATTCCTCATTCCTCTACCCCTCACCTTGTATTAGATCATCTCTTGCCCTCATATTATAATTGAGTACATTGGATTCTTGCTTATCCATTCTTCTGATGCTTTACTGAGAATAATGTGTTCCAACTCAGTCCAGGTTAATACAAAAGATGTAAAATCTCCATTTTTTAGTGGTTTAATAGTATTCCATGGTATACATGTAATATAGCTTGTTAATCCATTCCTGGGTGGGCATTAGGTTGTTTCTGTGTTTTGGCAATTGTAAATTGAGCTGTGATAAACAGTCTAGTGCAAATGTCCTTATGACAAAAGGACTTTTTTTCTTCTTGGTAGATGTCTAGTAATGAGATTGTAAGACCAAATGGGAGGTCTAATTTGAGTTCTCTGAGGATTCTACATACTTATTTCCAAAAAGGTTGTACTGCTTTGCAGTCCCACCAGTAGTACGAAAGTGTTTTATTCTCTCCACATTCACGCCAGCATCTGCAGTTTTGAGAGTTTGTGGTGTAGGCTTTCACCCCTTACAAAAAATTGACTCAAGATGGATTAAAAACTTAGAACTGAGACACAAAACAATAAAAGTCTTAGAAGAAAGTACAGGGAAAACCCTTAACAATGTTGGACGGGGGAAGATTTTATGACCAATACTTCTGTAGCCATCATAACAACAACAAAAATTAACAAATGGGTCTTATTAAATCTGAAAAGCTAAGGACACAACAAGTAAAGCAAAAAAGACAACCTTCAGAATGTGGAAATATATTTGCAAGGTATCAATTTGACAAAAATTGATAATTAGAAACTATAGAGTACTCAAATTAATCAACAAAAAGAGAGTAAACAATCCCATCTACCTCTGTGAAAGAGATATGAACAGAGCCTTCTATGATGAAGTCAGACAAATGGCTAACAAGGATTTGAAAAAAAAAGCTTGTCATGCCTGTTTGTTGAGGGAATTACAAATCAAAACCACTTGAGATATCACCTAACCCCAGTAAGAATAGCCCTTCGTGGTTTTTTGGGTTTTTTTTTTTTTTTGTAGTTTCATGACCATATTTTACAAGACCTACAAAAATAAATTGGTATCTTTACTATAGAAATTATTTTGTAATATTTAGAAGAAAGGAATCCTTTCCAACATATTCTATGACAATAGTATCATCTATCCAAAGTCAGGAAAGGACACACATACAAAAAGAAAACAATAGACCAAAAAAATTTTTGAATATAGTTGTAAAAATGCTCAATAAAATTATAGGAAACTTAATTTAGCTGCACTTCAAAAAAAAAAAAAAGTAGAACAGCATGACCAAGTAGGATTCAGCTTAGGGATGCAAAGATAGTTCAACACTCACAAACTTACAAATGCAATTCACCACACATGGAAGCAAACTGAAAACCATAAAATAACCTAATAGATGCAGGGAAAGGATTTGACAAAAATAAGCACCCTTTTATGATAAGCAATGTTAACAAAAGGGGCATAGATGAGCCATACCTCAAAATTACATAAGCATATATGAGGAACCCACAGTCAACAGCATACTGAATGGGGAAAAATTGAAACATTCCCACTTAAATCTGAAACGAGACCAAGTACAAATGTCAAATGTCAAAACTTCCATTAACATATTGCTAGAAGTCCAAGCCAGCATCAGAAAAGAAAAGGAAATCAAGCATTTCCAAATGGAGATGCAAGAGGCCAAAGAACCATTCCTTGCTGACAATATGATACTGTATATAGAAAGCTCCAAAGATTCTGTCAATAGAGTCCTGGAATTGATAAGTAAATTCAGTAGAATATCTGAATATTTTGTATTCAGAATACAAAAATCAATGTACACAAACTTCTTATATACCTATGGCAGTCAAGCTGAGAATCAAATCAAAAACTCAATAACTTTCACAGTTGCAACAAAGAAAATAAAATACCTAGGGATATACTTAACTAAAGAAGTGAAGGACTTCTATGGGGAAAACTATGAAACACAGAGGAATGAAATCACAGAGAATGTAAACAAATAAAAAATACACCATGCATATGGATTGGTAAAATTAACATTGTTAAAATGTCTCTAATTCCCAAAATTATCTGCAGATGTAGTGCAGTCCCCACTCAAATATCAACTTATACTACACAGTTCTGAAAAACAATAATTCTACACTTTTTATGGAATGAGAAAAAAAGCTCAAATAGCCATAGATACTTTAAACAAAAAGGATAAATCAATAGCCATCACTTTACCAGATGTTAAGCTATACTACAAGGCAATAGTAACCAAGAAAAGCATGTTACTGGCACAGAAACAAGACATAGACCTATGGGTCAGAACAGAAAAACAAGATATAAACAATTGTCATATATCCCCAGGTTATCTTTGAAAAAGCATACAAAAATATACACTGAGAAAAATAATCTCTTCTCAACAAATGGTGCTAGGAAAATTGGATAACCACATGTAGAACACTCAAACAGGATCTGCACCTATCACTACTCACAAAAATTAATTCATGATGGATAAAAGAATTAAGCCTAAGTCATGAAACTCTAAGAATTATAGAAGAAAATATTGGAAAAACTCTTATATATATCAGCCTAGGAAAATAATTTATGAAGAAGACCCCAAAGGCAATAACAGCAACAACAAAAACTTTAGAAAATGGGACTTGATTAAATAAGAAAGCTTCTGCACAGGCAAGGAAACAATAGGGCAAAGAGACAACCTGTAGAATGAGAGAAAATATTTGAATGCTGTAAATCTGATGAAAGGCTGATAACTAGAACCTTCAACTACATCACTCAAGCAGGCAAGCAGGAAAAATATGAAACACCCCACTAAAAAAATGGGAATAAGAAATAAAGAGGGATTCAGAGCAAGACGGTGGCTAAATAAGTTTATTTGCAACCGGACACGGTAAGATTGGGGAGAGAAGACTCCTGGCATCTCTGCCTTGTGGGCCCTCCCAAGAAACACACCTCTGGGGGCTCAGAGAGACAGCGAGAGAATTCTGAACCCCAGCAGGAGGACAAAAGCAGTGGAGAAGTGGCAAGTGGTTGTGTTCATTTGGTCTGAGGCTGTGGCAGCTGCCATGATGGTACCTACAACAGCAGCGATATTGCAGACAAGGATGGCCTTCCCTGTGGCTTGCTTTGTTGTTGTTGTTGTTGTTGTTGTTGTTGTTGTTGTTTTTTTTTGGACTTGGGCACTGAGTTGAATTACCTTGCAAGAACTTGGATGAGATTGCAGGTGACTTTAAGCATTGTCCAGGGTCTGGGACTAAGCCTCTGGGCCTGAACTGAGCTATTATTCTTTGGCTGTGGGCTGCACACAGCAATTGTGGGACAGCTGCTCTGTAAGCTCTGCCCTCAGAGTCACAGAGTGAGGTCCAGGCTGAGAAAACTTCAGCAAGTGATCTAGTGACTGTGAATAGCACCAAAGGCCAAGACTGAAACTCAGCGGAAAAGTGGAGCTTTCAGTGCTTGGCAGCAAGAGGAATGCCTTGCAACTTTGCCTCTCAGGGACATAGACTGAGGCCAGTTTTTCCACACTTCTCCACTTCAGGAGAGATCCCAGCAACATGTGCTTTCCTAGGAAAGCCTCTGCTTAGCCAAGGTTAATGGTTTAAATTGTCCTTGAAGCAGGCTGAAGAGAGATTCAAGTTCTCAATCCCATGGGGTTTGAGGGCAAAGAAGTCAGCAGAGGCATCCAAGTCTCCATCTTATACAGCTGTATCAGCATTTTGATAAGTATCACATACCCCCGAAAATCATCTGTTGTCCAGACAACATTCAGCAATATATATATATACTGCTTTGTTTTTGGATTTTGTTTTCCTTTATTCTATTTTTATTTCAACTTTTCCCCACTAGATTTTGCTTTTTTAAAATTAAATCATAGCTTATACATTAATGCATTTATGGATACAATGTGCTGGTTTTTATATATAATTTGAAATACTCACAACAAATAGGTTGACATAGCCTTCAACACACTTTCTTAACTTTTGTGTTAAGACATTTATACTCTACACTTAATAGACTTGACATGCATCCTTATAAAATGTTCATTTCTTCATTTTTCTAGTTTATCCATTATTGCTTTCTTTAATAATAAGTCCTTTAGTTTTTCTAGTGTTTCTGCCCCTGTTATTTTGTTTCCCCCCAAATTTTATCCTGTAAGGTTATTTGTTTGTTTTGATTTGTTTCATAGTATTTTTGTTTTACCTCTATATTTGGTGGACGTAGAGTACCCTGCTTTCTCAGGTTGGCAAAGAGCTGACCTCAAGGGAATCACCCAACACAGAACACCCAGAGATTAGGGGTTTTTAAGGTGTGGGTCAAAGTATCCTACATGCACTCTTATTACTCTTATCTCCCTCTTTCTGTTCCTCTCCTCTGTTTGTCAGTATTCCCTTTTACTCACCCCCTCTCCTGTGTCTTTTTTCTTTTCTTAAAAATTTTTTTTCCTTTTCTGTTCTTCAATATTCTCATCCTTTTAGTCCTGTACCCAAAGGAATCATTGAAACCATAGGCCAGAGGCATGTTAACTTAAAGAGCAAGAGGAAGGGAAATAAAACTTATGGCAAGGAAAAAGATAAAAAGAAACACTCATATGGAAGAAACAGCAGGAAAATCCTGACAACATGAAAAACCAGTCCAGAACAATTGCCCCAGGGGACCATGAGGTAGTTATTGCAGAGGATTGCACCCATGAAGAAATGTTAGAATTGAAGGAAGGAGAATTTAAAATATAGGTGATGAGATGAATAGAATGCTACCAGAAAATTGCTGAGAAATTGGAAAAAAAAAAACAGAATCAAATAAGAGATGAATGATATGAAGAATATAAAATGGATATACTAGAGCTGAAGGAATTGAATCAGTCAATTAGGGAGATTAAACTCACAGTAGAAAGTATCAATAACAGATTAGACCATGCAGAAGAAAGAGTCTCAGTATAGAGGAAGCCTGTTGAGATAACTCAGATAGTTAAAGAGGCAGAAAAAAAAAAGAGAGAGAAAGCAGAAGTTCACTGACAGAATTATGGGACTTCATGAAGCATTCAACCATACAAGTTATAGGTATCCCAGAAGGGAAGAAGAATGTCCCAGAGAAATGAAAGCCATATTAGAAAATATTATAAATAAAAATTTCCCAAATATCACGAAATATTCTGACACACTCTTTTCAGAGGGAGATAAGACTCCACTATGCTTCAATTCAAATACAGCTTCTTCAAGACATATTGTAATCAATGTGTTCAAAGTCAAGATGAAAGAAAAGATTCTGCAGGTGTCAGGAGTAAGCGCCAATTGACCTACAGGGACAAATCCATCAGGGTGACTGCAGACTTTTCAAATGAAACTTTTTAAGCCAGAAGACAATGGTCATCTACCTTTAATCTACTTAAACAAAACAATTTCTAGCCTGAATTCTATACCCTGCTATGTTAAGGATTAAAATTGACAGAGAAAACAAATCATTTGCTGATACAGAAACATTGAGAAAATTTGCCACAACAGGAACAGCTCTACAGGAAATACTTCAACCTGTTCTACACACTGACCATCCCAATGGACCACCAGCAAATAAAGCACCCAGAAATTAAAGGATATAACCTAGATTACACAGTGATTAATAAGATAAAACTAAGCAATGGTCTTTCACAAAATTAGATGAATAGAATGCTACAACATTTATCAATTATCTCAATAAATATTAATGGCTTGAATACCCCACTGAAGGGGCATAGACTGGCTGATTGGATTAAAAAAAACCCCACAAGCTATGTGTTTTCTGTCTGCCAGAAACACACCTAGCCTCAAAACACAAATCAAAACTCAGAGTTAAGCATTGGAAGTCAATTTTTCAAGAATATGGAATTCAGAAGAAAAGAGGGGTGCAATCTCATTTCAGATATGATTGGATTTAAAGCAACTAAAGTCAAAAAAGACAAAGATGGTCAATTCATATTGGTCAAGGAAAAAATACAACAAGAAGACGTTTCAATTCTAAATATTTATGTATCCAACTTAAATGTTCCCAGATTCTTGAAACAGACCTTGTTAAGTCAGAACAATATGATATGCTATAACACCACAATAACAGGGGACTTTAACACTACTCTTAAAGAGCTGGACACATCCTCCCAACAGAAATTAAACACAGATATAAGGGATTTATGAGACCCTAGAACAACTGTGTTTGTTAGACATATATAGAACACTCCATCCCAAAGCTAAAGAATATACATTCTTCTCATCAGCCCATGAAAAATTCTCAAAAATTGATCATATCCTAGGAGTCAAAACAAATCTCAACAGAATCAAAAGAATTGAAATTTTACCTTGTATTTTCTTAGACCACGAGGCATTAAAGGTGGAACTCAACTCCAACAAAAATGTTCAACTTCACACAAAGACATGGAAATTAAACAACCTTACGCTGAATGATAGTTGGGTACATGAAGAAATAAAACAGGAAATCATTAACTTCCTTGAGTATAAAAACAGTGAGGACACAGCTACCAAAACCTGTGAGATACAGTAACCAAAACCTATGAGATACAGCAAAAGCAGTCCTGAGAGAAAAATTTATCACTTTATATTCCTATATCCGATAAACAGAAAAGAGAGCACATCAAGAACTCACAGCCATCTTATGGAATTGTAAAAAGAACAATATAAGCCTAAACCCAGCAGAAGAAAAGAAAGATCCAAAATTAAATCACAGATTAATGAAATTGCAAACAAAAGAGTCATTCAGAAAATTAATGGGTGGCATCTGTGGCTCAGTGGGTAGGTCAGCCCATATACTGAGAATGGTGGGTTCAAACCCAGACCCAGCCAAAATGCAACAAAAAAATAGCTGGGCACTGTGGCAGGTGCCTGAAGTCCCACCTACTTGGGAGGCTAAGGCAAGAGAATTGCCTAAGCCCAGGAGTTGGAGTTTGCTATGATCTGTGATGCCATGGCACTCTACCAGGGTAATAAAGTGAAAGAAAGAAGAAGGGAAGGGAGGAAGGAAGGAAGGAAGGAAGGAAGGAAGGAAGGAAGGAAGGAAGGAAGGAAGGAAGGATATAAATGAATAAAACAAGGAGTTGGTTTTCTGAAAAAAGTAAATAAAAATAGATAAACCTTTGGCCAGAATAACTAGAAATAGAAAAGTGAAATCTCTAATAAGCTCAATCAGAACTGATAAAGGGGAAATAACAACAATGCCACAGGGATACAAGAGATTATCTTTGAATATTATAAGAAACTCTATGCCCAGAAATTTGACAATGTGAAGGAAATGGATCAATATTTGGAATCACATCTTCTCCCTAGACTTAGCCAGGAAGAAATAGATCTCTTGAACAGACCAATTTTAAGCACTGAGATCAAAGAAACAGTAAAAATTCTTCAAGAAAAAACTACCCTGGTCCAGATGGTTTCACACCAGAATTCTATCAAATCTTCAAAGAAGACCTTATTCCCATACTGCAAAAATTATTCCAAAAAATTTAAGAGGAAGGAATATTCCCCAAAATTTTCTATGAAGTGAATATTACCCTGATATGAAAACCAGGAAAAGAACAAACTTAAAAGAACTTCAGACCAATTTCACTAATCAATATAGATGCAAAAATTCTCAACAAAATACTAGCCAATAGATTACAGGTTATCATCAAAAGAGTCATACACCATGATCAAGTAGATTTCATCCCAGGGTTGCAAGGCTGGTTTAACATACACAAGTCCATGAACATTATTCACCATATCAACAGAAGCAAAAACAAAGACCACATAACCCAGTGAACAGATGACAAAAAGGCATTAAATAAAATCCAGCATCCGTTTCTAATTAGAATACTGAAGAGTATGGGGATAGGTGGCACATGTCTTAAACTGATTGAAACTATCTATGACAAAGTCACAGCTAAATATTTTACTGAGTGGAGTAAAACTGAAGCTTTTCCACTTAGAACTGGAACCAGACAAGGTTGTCCTCTGTCGCCATTACTATTCAACATATAGCTGGAAGTTCTAGTCAACACAGTTAGGCAAAAGAAGGAAATAAAGTGCATCCAAATGGAAGCAGAGGAGGTCAAACTCTACCTCCTTGGTGATAATATGATCTTATACTTAGAGAACACCAAAGACTCAACCACCAGACTCCCGGAAGTCAACAAAAAATACAATAATGAATAATAATTAAAAAAAGAAAAAAATACAGCAATGTCTCAGGTTATAAAATCAATGTCCACAAGTCACTAGCCATTGTATATGCAATAATAACCAATATGAGACACTATTTATGGACACAACCCCATAGTTTCAAAGAAAAGGAAATACCTAGGAACATACCTAACAAAAGAGGTGAAGGACCTTTATAATGAATATTGTGAAAACCCAAGAAAATAAATAGCAGAGGATATTAACAAATGGAAGAAAATACGATGTTCATGACTGAGAAGAATCAACATTGTTAAAATGTTTATACTTCCCAAAGCAATCTACTGATTCAATGCCATCTCTATTAAAATATCAACATTGTACTTTCAAGACTTGGAAAACACAATTCTTCATTTTGTATGGAACCAGAAAAAACTCCATATAAGCTAAGACAGTTTTTAGTAGTAAAAAAAACCCAGGAGCATCAGCACACCAAACTTTAGGCTGTCCTAGAAGGCCATTGTGGTCAAAAGAATGTGGTATTGGTACAAAAAATAGAGATATAGACACTTAGAGTTGAATAGAAAACGAGGAACTATAACATCTTACAATGACCTAATCTTTGATAAACCAAACAAGAACATACAATTAAGGAAATAATCCCTATTCAATAAATGATGATGGGAGAACTGAATATCCACATGTAAAGGACTGAAACTGCACCCACACCTTTCTTTCTCCTCTCACAAAAATAGATTCAAGATGGGTAAAAGACCTAAATTTAAGGCATGAAGTGATACAAATCCTCAAATAAAGCATAGGCAAAACACTTGAAGATATCGGTCTGGGGAAAGAATTTATGAAGAATACTTCCATGGCAATGCAATAACAAAAATAAAATTGTAGTATATGTACACCATGGAATACTATGCAGCTATTAAGAAAGATGGAGATTCTACCTCCTTCATGTTTACGTGGATGGAGCTGGAAAATATTCTTCTTAGCAAAGTATCCCAAGAATGAAAGAAAAAGTATCCAATTTATTCAGCCCTACTATGAAACTAATTTATAGCTTTTATAGGAAAGCTATAACCCATTTTAGCCCAGGAATATGGGAAGAGGGGAGAGGGACGGTAGGTGAGGGGGGTGGGTAGATGGAGGGAAGGTGATTGGTGGGATCACGCCTATAGTTAATCCTATAAGGGTACATGTGAATCTCTCTAAATGCAGAATATAAATGTCTTAACATAATAACTAAGAAAAAGACATGAAGGCTCTATTAACCAGCTGGATGAAAGTATTTCAAATTGTATACAGAAACAGTACACTGTACCCCATGATAGTATTAATGTACACTGCTATGATTTAATTAAAAAAACACAGATATACATATTCGAATTTGTCACTTATATCCAGGATATTTTCAATTATTTAGCAACTAGTTGTAGTGTAAACAAAACTTGGGGTTTTTATATATATCACATAATACTATACAAGGCTATTGTGAAGTATATGGTATTATTCTCTTTTTAAAGTAATGAAACTAAAGATAAAAGAGTTTATATAATTTGCTTAATATGTCCTACACACTAAGTGGCAGAGTTGGAAAGTGATCATTCACATGCCACTTTGCTTGATGTGCTACTACATTAGCATTCTTGTCCTTCTATATGTTTATATCTTTCATACATCTATGCTTTAAAATATAAGGTTCATTTATGATTTGGATTTATGTCAATACTATGAAGTTCTTATCCATGTATTATGTCTAGTTGGCCATAATTTGAAAGTTTAGTCTCAACTCTAGTAAAAGTCATGACAGTCCATTGAGATAATTCACATGGGACATCAGTGATTTATTGTTATAAAGAACAAAAATGCAACATTGTGGTGGACTAAAAAATAAAAAAAAATTAAAAATAAATAAATAAATAAATGGACTTAATTAAACTGAACAGCTTTTGTACAGCTAAGGAGAAAAGAACCAAAGCAAATAGACAACTGACACATTAGCAAAGGTCATTTGCATTGGGAAAGGACATTTTGAATCAGACCAAAGCTTGATAACTAGGATCTATAGAGAACTCAAATTAATACATGTGAAAAAAAAAACCACAACAATCCCATATATCAATGGGCAAGAAAGATGAATAGAACCTTATTTAAAGAAGATAGATGATTGGCTAACAAGCATATGAAAAAAATGCTCATTGTTCCTAATTATTATGGAAATGCAAATCAAAACCACCTTGAGATATCATCTAACCCCAGCGAAAATGGCCCACATTACAAAATCTTAAAATTGCAGATGCTGGCATGGATGTGGAGAGAAGGGAACACTTTTACACTGCTGGTGGGACTGCAAACTAATACAACCTTTTTGGAATGCAGTATGGATAAATCTCAAGGAACTCAAGCTAGAACTCCCATTTGACCTTGCAATCCCCTTACTGAGCATCCACCCAGAAAGAAAAAAATCCTTTTTCCATAAGGAAACCTGCACTGGACTTTTTATTGCAGGTCAATTTATAATCACCAAAATGTGGAAATAGCCTAAATGCCCAGCAACCCAAGAATAGATAGACAAGCTGGGGTATTTGTAAACCACGGAATACTATTCAGACATTTAAAAAGATGAAGACTTTACATCCTTTGTATTAACCTTGATAGAAGTGGAACACATTATTCTTAGTAAAGCATCACAAGATTTGAGAAGCAAGAGTCCTATGTTGTCAATTCTTATGTGAGGACAGTTCATGACCTAGTACAGGGTGAGGGGTGAGGGAAAGAAATAGCAGGGAAAAGGAAGGAGGGAGGGGGTGGGGGGTAATGGTGTGTGACACACCTTTGAGGGGTGGGACACAATTATAAGAGGGACTTTACCTAACAAATGCAATCAATGTAACCTGGTTCTTTGTA
This sequence comes from Galagoides demidoff, assembly GCA_963574575.1. NCBI lineage: Eukaryota > Metazoa > Chordata > Mammalia > Primates > Galagidae > Galagoides > Galagoides demidoff. The sequence goes on from CAUYQV010009617.1 coordinate 14,657, forward strand.
CCATCAATGAATCCCCAACAATTAAAAAAAAAGACATGAATGGAAGCCTTTCATGAGAAACCAGATAAATGGCCAAGAAGATGAAAAATTGCTCAGTATCTCTGATACTCAGAAAAAATGCATACGGAAACAAGAATGAGGAATCACCTAACTTCAGTGAGAATTGCTTTTATCAAAACATTTCACAAAAGCAGATGCTTCTGTGGATGCAGAAAGAAAGGAATCCCTACTGAAAAACAGTACAACTCCTATGCCAAGATTAATTACATGAAAATACTTCAAAGAAATAAGAGTAGATCTACCATTTGATCCAAAAAATCAGGTATATACCCAAAGGATAAATGCCATTTTGAAAGCCCATATAGAGAGAATAAGATAAAGACTGTCAGGCTAGGGAAGACATGACACAACAGGTCTTCACCGCCAGTCTCCTATTTTTACTGTTTTGTAAATTTAGCTACTACCATAAATATGCCCATGTTGAATAGTTTAGGAAGTGGCTTTTGAATTGGAAATGATATAATAGATTATTACTGATTTGTGCTGATTATCATTTAAAATATGTTTTATGAGAGTTTTTACTGTGAACCATTATGTTTAAAACTATAATTATGAAAATGTAAAAACAGAACAGTCTTGAAGAAGCTTCTCTCACTGTTTTCCAGAATCTTGGCCTTCTGAAAAATAAACTTTGGTAGACCTATCTCCATCTTTGCATATTTGTTGACAGTGACAGGTGGCCAGACACTCTGTGTGATAAAATCTCTGTTGAATATGAAGAGACCCCTAGACTTCTCCCGTAAGTGCTGCCAGGAAGCCTAGCAGTTGCCTGGACTGGTGGGCCTGGGGGTGCAGTGCTTGAACACTCATAACAACACTGCTGGGAAATTTATCCTGGAAGTCTTCTGGAGACTATTTTCATGCATTTGCCTTTGTCATCACTCACTAAAGTCCATCTGGTTTATTCTGGTTGCATGCAGAGAACTTTAGCTCTCATTAGTTCCGATTTTATTCTCAAGAAATCTAGTATTTCTGTATCTAGTCAGTATTATGAGAGCTCAGGCTGTATGGTTGTGTGCTGAGAACTTTGTGTTTCATCAATTCTGGTTTTATTCTTGATAAACATGATGTTTCTGTATCAAGTCCGTATTATGCTAGCTCAGACCTCAATTCCAAATAATAGGCCATTGGGGCGGATTCTGTCTGATTGGTCTCCATATAGGTTTCTGACTATAATTAAAGGCAATGCAATTTTACTGTAACACAGCCTGCCTGATGTATCATCTTGACTTGGGAAAAAAAAATGGCCTTTCAATGGATCATTGAATTTGTATAATGATGGATCATATAATTTGTATAACAATGTACGTAACATTGTTTAAAATAACAAGTCTGGTTAAAATACTTAGCTTTGTTTCTTCTTGGTAGAATTTATAAGTTTAAAAGCAGCAATTAAATCTATATTTGTATATTTAATTTACAGCTAAAAAAATGGTTAACAGAAAAATAACTTAAAATAACTGAAACCTAAACTGCTAAGATAATTAACTTATATAATTAAAAGTTTAATAGTCTGAATAAAAATAACTGTTTAAGAGCCAGCAAATATAAATTTTGCTTCTGTCAGTATATCTGTTATGTTTCTGTATATGCCATGTGCCTGTGATATTTTACTATGAAAATATGCAAAAGATCTCTAATTAACTGACTTAAAAAAGAAAGGAAAAGTAAGCACTTACATCAGGTATTTTATTGGAACATAGAAAAAAATTCAAATGCCTTTTTTTTCCAGGTAACTCTGATATTCTTGATAAATAAAACTAGTTTTATAACTTTTATTAAAGTGTTCAAAGTTTATAGAACTGCCACCTCTGTAATATTTCTAAATTTGCTGGATTTGACTATGAGCTTATGTTCTTGGATTTTGAAGCCTCTGAATTCTGAGGTCTAGATGGGTAACTATGGTGATTCCTAGAGGACATGTTTTTGGCACTTAGGTCAGCATCTATAGGGCACAGTATTGCCCACAGGCCACCCTCTTCCTTGCTCCAACTTTATCTCCTGGGTATTCTGGGAAAATCTAAACCCTCCTGTGTTCCTGCTTTCTGTCTTGAACTCTCTACCTGATAAATTAATTAAGGACACAGACACAGATTGGTCTCATCCTTTGCAAGCATCTTTGATGTAACATGGCCAAGTAAGACTTAAAAAAACCAGGACAGACTTCAGGGATATTGCCTATGTTGTTGTTTCAGAACACTGTTAAGTAATTTAAAACTTTAAAGTCATGTTATGTTTCATAAAATGTCTTTGTAAAATGTATTATGTCAGCTGATTAAATAGGGAAAAATTTAGTGTTTAGTGTTTTCTTTGCCTGAAAATAAGATGTTTTTGCTTTTAAATATCTTCTAATTATCAGTTTGGCTAAGCGAACAACTAATTTTATAGTAAATTGTGATCCTGTTTTGTGAAAAGTGGTTTTTTGAGGGTAAGAAAGACGAAAAAGAAAGGAAAATAGCATTTTATAAGAAAGGATCTTGTGTGGCAAATTTTGTCATAAAATAGAATGATTGGTTATTTATAAAAAGTGAAAGAAAGGACAAAAAAGAAAGTTTAGCATGTCTGTAGATTGTCAGGGCAAGTTAAATATAAATGAAAAAGGAAATGTGTGAAGGAATTTTCATGTGATCTAGTTAGCTATTTATAAAATTTAGTTATCTATTTCCCTTTATTTTAAAAAAATCACACTACAGGCAGGTATTTTGTTTGTTTCCTTTTTAGTAACTGGCTTGAAATACATAATTCCTGTGTTATCTATGTTAGGGATTTGACTAACTAGAGAAGACTGAGCTTTAAGAGTGTTATGATTTACAAACATATAACCTTCTGTATTACATTTAGAATCTTTTGAGTTGTGATCTTATTTGAACAAACGTCTTATACCCTTGATGTTTGACAAACTTTCCAAATCAACATTCTAAGTTAAGTCTTCTTAAAACATTAAGACTAGTGAAAGTCTTAAAAAGAAATATCTAACTTACTTGGTGTGCTAAAATTGTATAAAAATATTATCAAATATAAAATGGTGGTTAATTTTCTGTGGATTATGTTTATATATATACTTATGTTGTAATATTATAAAATATTAGTCTGTCTTAGTGTATGTTATCAGTAATAATTTTTGATTCATCACAGAAAGTTTTTCATAACTGGCTAAGTCCAAAGTCTATCCTTCAAGGACAGTAATCTAAAGTTTGACAGGTTCTCTTGAATACAAATTTCTAATAACCTGGAAATCATGTACCATCAGACTAAAAGCAATCTTCCAAGACCTTAATTAGGAAGTTAAAACAGAGCATAAATTAATTACATTGGACTAAACTAATTTTTTAAAGATTCTTTTTTATTTAAAGCATTGTTGACTCTTTCTGTGTTCTGTTGTCCAGAAATCAAGAAAACCCTTTTCTATCTTTTGAGCTATCTATAGCTTTCAACAATATGTGTCCGTATAAGCAAAATTTGAAACATTTATTTTCCTTTGTCTTTGATTTCTATAAAATATTAAAATTATTTGTAAGTACTTTTAATTTATAACAGTAGTTATTTTCTTAGTTCAACACAAATCTGTTTCCTTCTATAGGACACAGTAAAATATACTGATTATTTCACCAAGGCTTTGACTGGAATGACATTTTTATAGGTGTCCAAAATACATTATGGAATTAAGGTTGACTTTATAAAGGTAATAAAAAGCCCATTGGAAAACCTGACAAGATACCTCATCAATAATATTTCCTGATCTGTGGTAAGTAGAAAATGTCACTTTCTGACAGGTCCTGGAACCTCCATTTGTATTAAGCCCTCAAGAGAAGAGGAATTTACCCAATGTATACAGGTATCTAATGGCACAGATGAAAACTTGGCTTACAAGGAGATTTCAAGTTTAACCTGAGACTCCTTATAAAAGGTTCTAGGAAAACCAATTTAAAAACAGCCAAGATGGCTAATAATTATTCTCCCTGCACTTTATACAAATAATGAGACCCAGTATACTGAAAACACAGTTTATTTTGGCAATTAATTTGATTCTCTTGTAATTTCTTTTAATAAAATAAGAAATTAGAGGGAGAGAAATATGATTCAAAAATAAGTACCTTAAACTGGACTGGCACATTTCACCATAAACTAAAATTGACTCTTACTAGATAAAAGATTTAAACTGAAGACATGAAACTATAAAGATTCTTGGACAGAGTGGAGGAGAAACACTTGAAGAAACTGGCCTGGGAGAATACTTTATGAGGAGTATCCCCTAGGTAATTGAAGGAACACAAAAAAATACATTACTAGGATCTGATCAAACTAAAAAGCTTCTGCACAGCCAAGAACACAGTAAGTAAAGCAAGTAGACAGCACTCAGAACGGGAGAGGATATTTGCCAGTTATGCTTCTGCCAAAGGTTTGATAATCAGAATCCACAGAGAACTCAAACTTATTAATTAAAAAAAAAAACAACACATAATCCCATTTCATTGTGGGCAAGGGACTTGACTAGAAGCTTCTCTGAAGAAGATAGGTACATGTCCTATAGACACATGAAAAAATACTCATCGTTCTTTAGTCATCAGAGAAATGCAAATCAAACCCATTTTGAGATATCATCTAGCTCCAGTAAGAGTGGCTCACAAAACAAAATCTCCAAATTACAGATGTTGGAGTGGATGTTGAAAAAAGGTAACACTTCTGAACTGCTGGTGGGAGTGCAAGCTAATACATTCATTTTGGAAAGAAGTATGGAGAATACTCAGGGTTCAAAAAGTCAATCTGCTGTTTGAACCTAGAATTGCTCTACTAGGTGTATATCCAAAAGGCCAAAAATCACTTTATAACAAAGATATTTGCACCAGACTCTTCACTGAAGCTCAATTCATAATAGCCAAGTCATGGAAGAAGCTCAAGTGCCCATCAACCAATGAATGGATTAATAAATTGTGATATATGTATAGCATGGAAAATTATTCAGCCTTAAAAAAGACAGAGACTTTACCTTTTTTATGATTACATGGATGGAGCAGGAACATATTTTACTTAGTAAAGTATCTCAAGACTGGAGGATGGGCAGTGCCTATGGCTCAGTGAGTAGGTCACTGGCCCCATATACCAAGGGTGGTGGGTTCAAACCCAGCCCTGGCCAAAATGCAACAAAAAAATAGCTGGGCATTGTGGTGGGTGCCTGTAGTCCCAGATATTTGGGAGGCTGAGACAAGAGAATCACCTAAGCCCAAGAGCTGGAGGTTACTGTGAGCTGTGATGCCAGGGCAATGAACTGAAGGTGACAAAGTGGCACTCTTTCTCAAAAAAAAAAAGTATCCAATGTACTCAGTACTATTATGAAATCAATTTATAATCACTCACACATTCATATGAAGAATAGATCACAACTATGGCCCTGGATGGGGGGGATTGGGGAGGGGATGGTCAGTTGAAGGGAAGGTTAATGGTGGGATCACACATATGGTGCATATTGCAAGGGTACGTGTTGAATGTATTAAGTATAGCGTAAAAATATCTTAACAGAATAATTAAGTAAATGAGGTGAGAGATATATTAAACAATACAATGCAAGTATTCCAAATTGTATATGAAATCAGCACATCATACCCCATAAATGCATTAATGTATACATTGTCTACCTCTTTATGATTTAATAAGAAAATATTGCTCAGGAGGGAGTCAAGATGGCCAACAGATACCAGCCTCCAACAGAAGCTCCCATCCAGAGGAAAGGATAAAGTCCAGAAAACACCCAACAAAGTCAAAGACTGGGAGCCCAGCCAAGAGAGAAGAGTGATACTGGCAGGATACCTCTTCTAAGGCAAGCAGTGACTCCTGGAAGGCAATCTACAGGTACATAATACACTGCAAAGGAAAAGTGTCCATCCCCTCCCCAAGAAAGTTGTGCTTTTCCTTTGTTTCCTCTTCAACTGCTCCTCTGAGTCAGCTACAGGTGATCAATGAACTGAGGATCTATTCTCTCACTCCACAAGTGAGAGCTGCTGAGAGGGAAGTCTACTACCCTGAAGAGACCCTGCTGAGACTCGGAACACCCTCCCCTAGGCAGAAAAGTGGAACTGGCATTTGACTGCCATTTTGAGTTTCCAATCCACCCTCCCCACCTTGCCCACAGAGACAGATAGAGGAGACCCAAGAGCAGCATCCACCCACCTTTGTGAGACCAAGCCCCTGTCCTGGTCCTTCACTGCAAGAACTGCTTGATCCATGCTTCCTGCGGGCAGACTGATCCCATGAGCCAGCGCATTCTGTGCTCAGCTGTCTCCCCAGCTGCTATCTCCACTTCCCAGGGCCTTGGCGGTGTATGCCCAGGAGACAAATAGAAGAAGCCACTGGCAGAATGGTTTTAGGGATGGTCTCAGAAAGGTGCAAATTCAGCTTGGGCAGGACTCAGCAGAAAAACTCCGGTAATCAGAATAACCAGAGTAGATAAACACCCACAAGGAAGGATGGAACAGACACAATTGAAGACCCATTCCATAAACAGATGTCTAAGATGTCAGAAATTGACTTCAGAATCTGGATAGTAAATAAGATCAACAGAATGGAGGAAAGGAGAAAACTAGAATTTCAAATTATTCAAAAGCTATCCTAGGAATTCAATGATTTCAAAGATAAAATGATCAAAGATTACAATACACTGAAGCAAGAGATTGCAGCCCTTAAAGATGTGAAGAGCACGGTTGAATCCCTCATTCAGAGAATGGACCAGGCAGAAGATAGGATCTCTGACACTGAAGATAAAGACTTTGAACGCACCCAAACTTCCAAAGATCATGACAAATGGAGAGCAAAAACAGATCACTTGCTCAGAGAGCTCTTGGATAATTCAAACCAAAGTAATATTTACACCATAGGAATCCCTGAAGGTGATGAAGTTGCTTCACAAAACACAGAGGCTCTCCTTCATGAAATTATAAAAGAGAACTTCCCAGACATGCAAAGGATCCTGAAATTCAGATAGCAGACAGTTTCAGAACCCCAGCATGAATCAACCCAAACAAGACATCACCCAGGCATATAATAATCAACTTCACTAAAGTTAACATGAAAAAGAAAAAATTTTGAAAGCAGCTAGATGCAAGAAAACCTTAACTTACAAGGGGAAGAATATTAGAATGACTGCAGATCTCTCTGTGGAAACTTTTCAGGCTAGAAGAGGGTGGTAATAGACCTTCAACCTCCTAAAACAAAACAATTTTCAACCCAGAATCCTGTATCCAGCTAAACTGAGTTTCATTTATCATAGAGAAATTAAATACTTTAATGACATTCACATGTTGAAGAAATATGCCGTAACTAAACCAGCCCTCCAGGATATCCTCAGACCTATCTTCCATAATGACCAACGCAATCCTCCACCAAATAAATAAAGTCACCCAGAAAATTTTGATGAAATTCCAATCTCCACAGTGACAAAAGGATCAAAGATGTCCACTGGACCTTCAAAAAATTCTATGCCCAAAAGTATACCAGGCTTATCAATAGTCACAATCAATTGCCCTCTAAAGAGGCACAGGCTAGCTAATGGATACAAAAACTTAGGCCAGATATCTGGTGCATGCATTCAAGAAATGCACCTCACTTTAAAAGACAAACATAGACTCAGGGTCTATATTCCAGGCTAATGGAAAGCAGAAAAAAGCAGGTGTTGCAATTTTATTCACAGATGCAATAGGCTTTAAACCAACAAAAGTGAGCCAGGACAAGGATGGTTACTTTATATTTGTTAAGGCTAATACTAAAGATGATGAGATTTCAATTATCAATATTTATGCACCCAAACAGAATGCACCTCAATATATAAGAGATACTCTAACAGACATGAGCATCCTGATTACTCCCAGCTCCATCATAGTTGGAGATTTAATACCCCTTAGGCAGTGCTGGATAGATCCTCCAACAAGAAGCTTAGCAAAGAAATTTTAGATTTAAACCTACCCATTCAGCATTTGGACTTAACGGACATCTGTAGAACATTTCACCCTAATAAAACTGAGGACACATTTTACTGATCAGCCCACAGAACATACTCCAAAATAGACCACATCTTAGGTCACAAGTCTAACCTCAGCAAATTAAAAGAACAGACATTATTCCTTGCATCTTCTCAGACCACCATGGAATAAAAGTTAAACTCAGCAACAACAGGAATTTGCAGAACCAAACATAAATGTGGAAGCTAAATAACCTTATGCTCAATGACAGTTGGGTCAGAAACAAGATCAAGAAGAAAATTACCAAATTATTGGAACTAAACAACGATGAAGAAACAAGTTATCAGAACCTCTGGAATACTACAAAGGCAATCCTAAGAGGGAAATTTATCTCACTGCAAGCCTTCCTCAAGAAAACGAAAAGAGAAGAAGTTAACAAATTAATGGGATACCTCAATCAACTGGTAAAGGAAGAACACTCCAATCTGAAACCCAGCAGAAGAAAAGAAATAACAAAATTAGAGCAGAATTAAATGAAATTGAAAACAAAAGGATTATACAACAGATTAACAAATAAAAAAGTTCGTTTTTTGAAAAGGTCAATAAAATAGATAAGCCATTGGAGAACCTAACCAAGAAAAAAAGAGTTAAATCTCTAACTTCATCAATTAGAAATGGTAAAGATGAAATTACAACAGACCCCTCAGAAATTCAAGAAATCCTCCATGAATGCTACAAGAAACTTTATTCTCAGAAATATGAAAATCTGAAGGAAATCAACCAATACTTGGAAGCACGCCATCTTCCAAGACTTAGTCAGAACCAAGTGGAAATGTTGAACAGGCCCATATCAAGCTCTGAAATAGCATCAATGATACAAAATCTCCCTAAAAAGAAAAGCCTGGGACCAGATGGCTTCACGTCAGAATTCTACCAAACTTTTAAAGAAGAGCTAATACCTATATTACTTAACCTTTTCCAAAATATAGAAAAAGACAAAATACTACCCAACACATTCTATGAAGCAAACATAACCTTGATCCCCAAACCAGGAAAAGACCCAACAAGAAAAGAAAATTATAGACCAATATCTCTAATGAATACTGATGCAAAAATAATCAACAAGATCCTAACAAACAGAATCCAGCAACACATCAAACAAATTGTACACCATGACCAAGTGGGTTTTATCCCAGGATCTCAAGGCTGGTTCAACATACGCAAATCTATAAATGTAATTCACCACATAAACAAATTAAAAAGCAAAGACCATATGATCCTCTCAATTGATGCAGAAAAAGCTTTTGACAATATCCAGCACCCATTCATGATTAGAACACTTACGAGAATTGGCATAGAACGAACTTTTCTCAAATTGATAGAGGCCATCCCCAGCAAACCCCCAGCCAATATCGTATTGAATGGAATTAAATTGAAATCATTTGTACTCAGATCAGGAACCAGACAAGGTTGCTCATTGTCCCCATTGCTCTTCAACATCATAATGGAATTCTTAGCCATAGCAATTAGGGAAGAAAAGGCAATCAAGGGTATTCACATAGGATCAGAAGAGATAAAACTCTCACTCTTCACAGATGACATGATTGTATACCCGGAAAACACCAGGGACTCTTCTACAAAACTCTTAGAAGGGATCAAGGAATATAGCAGCGTCTCAGGTTACAAAATCAACACCCATAAGTCAGTAGCCTTTATGTATATATATATAGCAACAGTAGTCAAGCTGAAAAAACAGTCAAGAATTCTATTCCATTCACAGTAATGCCAAGGAAGATGAAATATTTGGAAGTTTATCTAACAAAGGATGTGAAAGATCTCTCTAAAGAGAACTATGAAACCTTAAGAAAAGAAATAGCTGAAAATACTAACAAATAGAAAAACATACCTTGTTCATGGCTGGGAAAAATTAACATTGTTAAAATGTCTATACTACCTAAAGCAATATATAATTTTAATGCAATCCCTATTAATGTTCCATTGTCATACTTTAAAGATCTCATAAAAATAATACTTCATTTTATATGGAATCAGAAAAAACCTAAAATAGCCAAGACATTACTCACAAACAAAAACAGAGCAGGAGGAATCACACTACCAGACATCAGACTATACTATAAATCGATAGTGATCAAAATAGCATGGTACTGGGACAAAAACAGAGACATAGATATATGGAATAGAATAGAGAACCAAGAGATGAACCCAGCTACTTACAGCTATATGATCTTTGACAAGCCAATTTAAAACATTGAGTGGGGAAAAAATTCCCTATTTAACAAATGGTTCCTGACAAAGTGGCTAGCAACCTGCAGAAAACTGAAACTGGACCCGTACATGTCACCACTAACTAAGATAGACTCTCACTGGATTAAAGAATTAAATTTAAGACATGAAACTATAAAAACACTAGAAGAAAGTGTAGGGAAAACTCTTGAAATAATAGGTCTGGGCTAATATTTCATGAGGAGGATACCCCACCCCTGGGCAATTGAAGCAACATCAAAAATATACTACTGGGACCTCCTCAAATTAAAAAGCTTCTGCGCAGCCAAGAACAGAGTAAGAAAATCAAGCAGACAGCCCTCAGAAGGGGAAAAAATATTTGCTGGCTATGCTTCCAGCAAAGGTCTTATAACCAGAATCCACAGAGAACTCAAATGTAGTAGCAAGAAGAGAACAAGTGATCCCATCTCATGGTGGGCAAGAGACTTAAAGATAAACTTCTCTGAAGAAGACAGATGCATGGCCTACAGATTTATAAAAAAATGCTTATCATCCCTAATCATCAGAAGAATGCAAATCAAAACTACTTTGAGATATCATCTAATGCCAGTAAGATTAGCCCATATCACAAAATCCCGAACTCACAGATGCTGATGGGGTTGTGGAGAAAACAGAACACTGCTACACTGCTGGTGGGAATGCAAACTTATATGTCCCTTTGGAAAGTCATATGGAGAACACTCAGAGATCTAAATGTAGATCTGCCATTTGATCCTATAATTCCTCTGCTAGGTATATATCGAGAAGACCATAAATCATGCTATAATACAGATATCTGTACCAGAATGTTCATTGCAGCCCAATTCACAATTGCTAGGTCATGGAAGAAGCCCAAGAGCCCATCAATCCATGAATGGATCAATAAATTGTGGCATATGTACACCATGGACTACTAGACAGCCATAAAGAAAGATGGAGACTTTACCTTTTTCATGTTTACATGGATGGAGCTGAAAAATGTTCTTCTTAGCAAATTATCCCAAGAATGGAAGGAAAAGTATCCAATGTACTCAACTCTATTATGAAACTAATTGTTAGCTATCATAGGAAAGCCATAATCCAAATGGAGTCCAAGAATAAGGGAAAAGGGGAGAGGGAGGGGAGGGGAGGGGGGAGTATGGGTGAAGGGAGAGTGATTGCTGGGATCACGCCTATGATTTATCCTATAAGAGTACATGTTAATCTTTCTAAATGTTGAATATAAATGTCTTAACACAACAATTATGAGAAAGACATGACGGCCATGTTGGCCAATTGCATTAAAGTATTTCAAATTGTATATGGAAACAACACACTGTATCCTATGATAGAATTTATGTACACAACTATGATTTAATAAAAAAATAGAAATAAGAAAAAAGAAAATATTGCTCAGAACAATTTAAAAAAACAAACAAAAAAGAAAAAGAACAACAAAAGAAAATTAAATAAGAAATAAAATTGAGAACAAAAGAATCATTCATAAAATAAATGAAACAAAATATGGTTTGTCAAAAGATAAATTAATAAGCCTTTCTCCAGATTAACTAGAAACAGAAAGTAAGATCTCTAATTGTCAACTAGAAATGAAAATGTGGACATAACAGATATCACAGAGATACACAAGGGTATATCTGACTAGTACAAAAAAATGTATGACCAGAAATTTGACAATGTGAAGTAAATGGACCAATACCTAAAAGCACACCCTCTCCTGAGATTTAACTAGAAAAAAATAGATTTTTTCAACAGACCAACAGCAAGAACTAAAATTAAAGAAACAATAAAAGAGCTTCCAACAACAAAATATCTGAACCAAAATGCTTCACACAGGAGTTCTATAAAACCTTCAAGGAAGTGCTTGTACCTGTACTCCAGAATCTATTACAAAACACTGAGAAAGAAAGGACCTTCCCATACCCACTCTATGATGAAAACATCATCCTGATACAGATACCAGGAAAAGACCCAACTAAAAAAACAGAACTACAGAACAAATTTACTAATGAATATTGATGCAAAAATGCTCAAAAAAATTCTAGTGAATAAATGGCAGCTACACATTAAAAAAATATATACATCCTGATCAAATAGGCTTCATTCAAGGGATATAAAGCTGGTTTAATATGTACAAATCTCTTAAATTCTATTTACCATATCAGTACAAGCAAAAACAAAGATCATATGATCATTTCAATAGATGCAGAAAAGCATTTGACAAAATTCAGCATCCTTTTCTAACAGGAACATTTAAGAAAATAGGCATAGATGGCACATTTCTTACAATGATTGAAACCATCTATGACAAACATACAGCCAATATCATAGTGAATGGAATGAAACTTAATAATTTCCCACTTGGAATTGGAACAAGACAAGGATGCTCACTATTACCACTACTATTAAACATAGTTCTGGAGGTTTTAGCCAATGAAATCAGGGAAGAGAAAAATATTAAGGGCATCCAAATAGGGGCAGATGAGGTCAAACTCTGGTTGTTGGTGATAGGATACTATACATAGAAAATCCCAGAGACTCAACCATAAGCCTCCTGGAAGTGGTAACATCTCAGGATATCAAACCAGTGTCAACAAATCAGAAGCCTTTGAATTCACCAATCACAGCCATGTTGAGAAGCAAATAAGGACACAATTTCCTTCACAATAACTTCTAAAAAAATGAAACACCTAGGAATATACCTAACTAAGAAGGTGAAGAATTTCTACAAAGAGAATTATGAAACCCTGAGGAAAAAAAAATAGTACAAGATATTACCAAATGGACTAACATGCCATACTCTTGGCTCAGAAGAATCACATTGTTAAAATGTCTATAATACCTAAAGCAATCTACAGATTTAATGCAATCCCCATTGAAATATCAACATCATAGTTGAAGAACTAGAAGAAATAGTTTTTCATTTTGTATGGAACTGGAAAAAAATAAAACATATAACTAATATAATTCTTAGTAATAAAAACAAAGCCATAGGTGTTATTCCACCAGGTTTCAGGTTATATTATAAGTGCACATTGATCAAAACAACATGGTATTGACAAAAAAATAGAGATATAGACTTAAGGAACAAAAATGAAAACTAAGATATGAAACTAGTGCCTTAGCGCAATCTGATCTTTGATAAACCAAACAAATGCATACACTGGGGAAAAGAATCACTATTCAGTAAATGGTGTTGGGAAATCTGCATAACTACATGTAAAATATTGTAACTGGATGCATGCCTTGCATCACTTATAAAAATTGACTCATGATGAATAAAATTTTTAAATGTAAGACAATACAATAAAAATTATAGAAAAGAACATGTAAAAATCTATTAATTATGTCAGCCTCAAGAAATAGTTTTATCAAGAAAACTTCATTGATAATCACAACAATGACAAAAATAAACAAATGAGATTTAATTAAGCTGAAAAGCTGTTGTACAACTAAGAACACAACAGTTAAAGAAGATAGAAAGTTTTCTGAATGGGAAGCTATATTTACATGTTACAAATATGACACAAGGTTGATAACTAGAATCTACACTGAACTCAAATTAATCAATATTAAGTGAAGAAACAATCCCTTCTATCATTGGGCAAGACATGCGAACAGAGCCTTCTCTGGGGAAGACAGATGAGTGACTAACAAACATTTGAAAAAAAATACTCATTGTCCCTAATCATCACAGAAATGCAGGTCAAAATCACCCTGAGATACCACTTAAACCAAGTAACTTTAAACTACATCACAAAGTCCCAAGACTGCAGATCCTGCCATGGATGTGGAGAGAAATGAACACTTTGTGATTACACTGTTGATGAGATTGCAAATGAATATTGTCTCTTTGGAAAAAAGTATGGCGAATCCTCAAAGAACTCAAAAAAGACTTTCCATTTTATCCTGCAGTGCAATCACTGGGCATCCACTCAGAAGACCAAAAAATCATTTTATCATAAGGACATTTGCTCTACCTGTTTATTGTAGCTCAATTTACAATTGCCAAAGTGTAGAAACAGCCTAAATGCCCATCAACTTAGGAATGGATTAACAAACTGTGGAATATGTATACCATGGAATACTATTCAGCCATAAAGGGATGGATATGTTACATCTTTTGTATTAACTTGGATGGAGTTGAAACACCTTTTACTTAGTAAAGTACCACAAAAATGCAAAAATCTTCTCCTATTCTGAATGGTGTCTGTTTTCTTTTTGGTACCCTTAGCTATGCAAAAATATTCTAACTTGAATAAGTCCCAGTTATTGAACAGTCCCAAATTTTTGGTGTTGCTGCAATTGCTGGGGGGGGGGGGGGGTTCTCATAAAGTTTTTTCCCAGGCCAATATCTTCAAGTATTTTCCCTACACAGTTTTCTAGAATTTTTATTGTTTCATTTCTTAAATTTAAATCTTTTATCCAACTAGTATCAATTTTTGTCAATAGTGAGAGGTGTGTGGATCCAGTTTCAATCTTCTCCATATGGATAACCAGTTCTCCCAAGCACTACTGGTTAAATAAGGATTCTTTTTACAAGTGCATGTTTTTGTTAGGCTCATCTAAGATCAAATGATGGTATGCGGCTGTCCAAACTAATAAAAAGGAAGCCTAGGGGAGGGGTCAAGATGGCCGACAGGCACCAGTCTCCGTCAGAAGCTCCTGTTCAGAGGAAAGGATGAAGTCCGGAGAAACACCCAACAAAGTCGAAAACTGGGAGCCCAGCTGAGAGAGAAGAGTGATACCGGCAGGACAACTCTTCTGAGACAGGTGGAGACTCCTAGAGGACAATCCACAGGTACATAAATCACCCCAAAGGAATAGCACCCATCCCCTCCCCCAGGAAAGGTGTGCTTTTCCTTTGTTTCCTCTTCAACCACTCCTCCGAGTCTCCTACAGGCCACGGATAAACTGAGGACCTGTTCTCTCACTCCCCGAGTGAGAGCTGCCAACAGGGAAGTTTACTACCCTGGAGGAACCCAATTGAGACTCAGAACACCCTCCCCCAGGCAGAAAAGTGGAACTGG
>CAUYQV010009619.1:0-16182 GCA_963574575.1 Galagoides demidoff
GGGCTGAATACATTGGATACTTTTTCTTCCATTCTTGAGATACTAAGAAGAATATGTTCCAGCTCCATCCATGTAAACATGTAAGAGGTAAAGTCTCCATCTTTCTTTAAGGCTGCATAATATTCCATGGTGTACATATACCACAATTTATTAATCCATTCATGGGTCAAGGGGCACTTGGGCTTCTTCCATGACTTAGCAATTATGAATTGGGCTGCAGTAAACATTCTGGTACAAATATCTTTGTTATAATGTGATTTTTGGATATATACCTAGTAGAGGAATTGTAGGATTGAATGGCAGGTCTATTTTTAGATCTCTAAGTGTTCTCCAAACGTCTTTCCAAAAGGACCGTATTAGTTTGCACTCCTACCAGCAGGGTAGAAGTGTTCCCTTTTCTCCACAGTCTTTGATTCTTAAGTGAGTTGCTTATAGACCATATATATTGGTGTCCCCCCCCCCTTTTTTGTCCATTTGACTACTCTGTCTTTTAATTGAAGACTTTATTTTATATTTAAAGTAAATATTATATCAATACGTAAGGAGTTAGTATTGCCATTTTGTTATTTTCTTTTTTGTGGTTCTTTTTCTCTCTTGATATGTTCTATCATGATTTGTTGGGGTTTTTATAGTGACATGCTTTGATTTATTTTTCTTTTTTGTATCTAATATAAGTATTTTCTTTGTGGTTACCATGAAGTTTACATCAAACATTTTATAATTATAGCTTTCTATTTTAAGCTGACAGCTTCAGTTTCCTATAAAAGCTATAATTTAACTTCTCCCCATAATTTGTTATTGATGTCATACTTTACATCTTTTTCTATTGTAGATCTATTTAACAAATTTTGTATTTATAGTGATTTTTAATAGTTTCATCTTTTATATTAAAGTTGACTTATACACCACAAATCCACTATTATAGTATTCTGCATTTCTCTATAAATTTATTAATGCTGAGCCTTATATCTCTCATTTATATGTATATATGTATGCATGTGTTTACTTCAGATTAATGTTTTCACATGCTTTTATGTTGCTGTTTAGTATCCTTTTATTTTAAATTGACGAATTCCCTTTACCATTTCTTATAAGGCAGGTTTGGGCAGTCATGAACTCTCTTAGCTTTCAGATGTGTTTGGGGGTCATTTTGTAAGGTCCACTGGGAATGCAGATGGTCCTTGGTGCTTGGCTCCCAGTGATGAAGAATGAGCATGGGGGCCTAGATGAAGACGGAGTGGTTACGAACACAGAGCAATGACATATATATATGTTTATTGCAGAACAGAAGTAGAGCACAGTAAATATACATCTCTAAGGATGAGATAGGTCCCCCTCCAGGAGTGGAGAAAAGACACCAAACTCTGATCACCCACTGTCATTTATACAAGTGGGACAAGTAAATTCGTGAACTCGTCCTAGATAAAGTGCTACATATCTCATTGCTGAATAGCACTATGGTCACCAGATGGCCAAGGAGAGCACCCTGAAAGTGACCGTGGTGATATGCAGCAATGAGTGAGGTTTCTAGGATGAGTTTTTGAACTTAATCATCCAACCCCATAAGTTCTCTAGTTTGTCTTGCCTTCTCATGGGAGTCCAAATCTGCAATGTTAATTGTATGGTCCCCAGCTTAATTGGAGGTCCAGGGGTGACTCACTGTATGTTCTGACCCTGGAGTAGTCCCTTAGCCAAAATTTTGGTTCCTAGATACAATTGGGTTCCTGCCCTCTGCCATTAGCTGCTTCCCCGCCACCTGTTTTCCTTCATCAGACTTAAATGATTTTATCACATAGCTTAAAAATAAACTACAGTGTTGCTCTGGAGTAAAAATCTCTGTGTGTTACAACACGAGATTTGTTGCTGTATATTGTGTAATCACAGAATAATATACAAAAATCCCATTTTTTATACAAAACACTATAACGAAGGGAGGGACACATACAGAGGACGTATATTTTAAGATCACCATTATTCTTGATTTACATATTCCAAAAATCCTTAATTATATCCTCGTGCATAGCTTTCTGCTGATTTTTCTAGAAAGTGATGGGTGCTATCACTCATTTTTATGTTGACTTGTTCAATCCCTTTGTTCTTTTAATTCACACATAGCCTTTGAACTACAAGACTGTTTTTCACTTGAAACTTTTTTCTTTCAGTCTTATATTCATGAGGAAAAACTGCAGATCTTCAAGTGTTTAATAATACCATAACATCAGGTAACAACCCCAAATGTGTGTGGCAATCATGAAATAGGACACTTGGCAATGGAGGCATCAACCAGCAGAGGGTGTGCAATGAGACAGGCCTAGCTCCCCAGGCATGGGAGCTAGTCATGTGCTTTTGTACGAGGTATTTTTCTCCTTCAGTTTCCAGGCAGAGGACATGAACCTTAGTATTCTCTGAAGCTCTATGGTATGGGACACAATCGTTGTATTTAGCAAGGGAATAAGGAAATATCGATAAAATGTGATAGATTTAATTTTAGGGTCAGATTTTTTCTTATAGCAGACTTAAACTCTTTCTCTCTCTCTTTTTTTTTTTTAGATAGAGTCTCACTATGCCACCCTCAGTACAGAGCCATGGTGTCACAGCTCACAGCAACCTTAAACTCTGGGGCTTACGTGATTCTATTGCCTCAGCCTCCAAAGTAGCTGGGACCACAGGCACCTGCCACAATGCCTGGCTGTTTTTTGCTTGTAGTTGTCATTGATTTTTGTAGGCCAGGGCTGGGTTTGAACCCTCCAGCTTGGTGTGTATGGCAGGTGCCCTAACCGCTGAGTTATGGTCGCCAAGTTCAGCTTAAACTCTTAAGTCTGGGTTATTGGGCCGAGGACTCAGGCCCAAGGGAAGATATTCCTTTATGGAAGTATCTACTACTAATTCAATTAATACTGGGGGGGAAGGAGGAAATAGGCTTATGTAATTGTTGACAAGGCTTTATAACTTTTTTAATCTACAGAAGCATTTTTCTATACATTATTTTATTTAGCCCTTAAAAACACCCTGTGAAGCAGGTATTATTGCCATTTTACAGATAAGGAAACTGAGGTTCAGAGTGGTAAAGAGACTAGAATTCAAATTTCTATTTGTTTGATGTCAAAGCTTTCTTCACCATGGCAGGGTTCTCTATGCTGGGATCATTTGCCTGCCATTAATATTTTTGCTGTATGTACCACTATTTTATTTCTTGGTTAAGATATATATTTTTAGTTGACTCTTTCTTTTTGGCTTTTACCTAAGAACATTTTATTTCATTTATTTTTTTTGAGACAGAGTCTCAAGCTGTCGCCTGGGTAGACTGCTGTGGCGTCACAACTCACAGCAACCTCAAACTCTTGGGCTTAAGGGATTCTCTTGCCTCAACCTCCCAAGTAGCTGGGACTACAGGCGCCCACCCCAGTGCCCGGTTATTTTTTGTTGCAGTTGTTGTTATTGTTTAGCAGGCCTGGGTCAGGTTTAAACCCTCCAGCCTTGGTATAAATGGCTGGCATCATGACTACTGTGCTATGGGCACTGACCCACATAAGCATATCTTAAAAGGAAATTTTATGTTAGTGATCTTCAAAGTGGGTACGAAGACCTAGTAAGGGAGACTAGGCAAGAATAGTTTTAAGGCCATCATTTTTCTTTGTGTCTTCAATTTTACAGGTGCTCTTTCCTAACACAGATCTGCCAAAAAATGCGGACTCCCTTCCTTCCTCCTTCCTATTCTTTCTGTGCATGCTTGCCATGGGGCATAAAAATCTCTGGTGTCCCCTACAGGGCATTTGATAAGGGTACATGTTAAATTTACTATGTGTAAAGTATAAATGTCTGAACACAATACCTAAGAAAATGCGGTGAAGGCTATGTTAACCAGTTTGATGAAAATATTTCAAATGGTATATAAAACCAGCACATTGTACCCCATGATTGCATTAATGTACACAGCTATGATTTAATAATAATAATAAAAAATCTCTGGTGTCCAAACAAGTGGATGGTTTGAAATATCAATTCTTATTGAGAGAATAACAAGCTCTTTGATAATAATAAGAGCTCCTGCTCTTTGCAAGGCAGGAATTTCTCAGTTTTTGATTTCAGCAAAATCGAAGAAAGACCTATTTGAGTTTTCAACTTGTTGATCACTAAAAATAATATCTGATGAGAGATCACCATGTGAATTTTGGCATGGAACGCAAATGAATTCAAAGGCTATTGATGCTGATACAACAAAACTTCTATTCTTATCTACTGAAGTCAAAGTTTTTCAAAGCCAACATTTATAAAAATGAAAAATAGAAATAGAATTGATGCTAAATCTGTCTTACTCAACCAGTAAATAATAGGCATCCATGGGTACATGAGTTAACTTTTAAAAATTGTCAGCCATACTCATCTTAAGATAGATGTTTTTGGTACAGTTTTTCAAGTTTAAAAATTAAATATCATAATTTTTAATGTAGTTAAGGTTTTTGACCAATTGTATACTGATATAACCATAATGATAACTTTATTGAGAAAAAGTTTTTAACATTTTGAACTTCATGCTCATGGGTAATAAAATGTATTTTGATTTATAAGCACATTTTTTATTGCAATGAGTATAATAAGGTTATACTAATAAAAGACAACTTTCAGGCTTAAGAATAGATGTCATGGGGTCCAGGTTTCTATTTTTTTTTTTTTTTTTTGCAGTTTTTGGCCAGGGCTGGGTTTGAACCCACCACCTTCGGTATATGGGGCCAACGCTCTACTCCTTTGAGCCACAGGCATCACCCTGGGGTCCAGGTTTCTTAACCTCAGTATGTTATAGGGCAGATAATTTTGTTGATGTTTGGCATGGAGTGGGTGGATAGTTCTATTTTCTTAAGGATGATGAGCAGCTTTCTGGACTCTACAAGGATACAAGTAGCATACACACACCACCAAGTTATGACAATGAAAAACATGTCCATTTTATTGCCAGAAGTCTCCTTCAGGTCAAAATCACCCATGATTGGTAACTACTGCAATAGGTTAAAACTTTGCAAGAGAATAGAATAGTAAGTGGAAATTCAAGGAGAAAAACAATCTCTCATTTGCCTGTTAATGGAGAGCTTGTTCGATTTTGGATTATAATGAGTATCTAGTAACTATGGGATTTCGATTTTACTGGCTAAATTTAGAAGTGTGATGTAATAGTTCCTTTTCCCCTTTCAAATTGTGGTGTCTGATATTTATGGTAGAGTATATAACATTTCTATTTAAAAATACTAATTTTAGGGTGGTACCTATGGCTCAAAGGAGTAGGGCAGTGGCCCCATACACTGGAGGTGGCGGATTCAAACTTGGCCCAGGGCCAAAAAACTGCAAAAAAATTAAAAAATAAATAAATAAAAATACTAATTTTTAGGCAGCACCTATAGCTCAGTGGCTAAGGCACTGGCCACATACACCAGGACTGGCAGGTTTTAACCCAGCCTGGGCTAGCTAAACAACAATGACAACTGCAACAAAAAAATAAACAGGTGTTGTGGTGGGCACCTGTGGTCCCAGCTACTTGGGGGGCTGAGGTAAGAGAATCCCTTAAGCCCAAGAGTTTGAGGGTGCTGTGAGCTGTGATGCCACAGCACTCTATCCAGGGCGACAGCTTGAGACTCTGTCCAAATAAAACACTAATTTTTATAATAATGTAAACATGTACCATTTACATCTATTAGCATTTATATTAAATATTTTTGCCAGCCTAAAAATATGTAAAAGGGTACATAGGTATTCAAAATTCTTTTAAGAGTATAAAAGCAAAAAAAAGAAAAAAGCTTGAAAATCACTGCTCTAAATGGCAAACCAGTTATTCTTGCTATTATAAGTTGAATTTCGTTTCTCTAAAAAAGATATATTGAACTTCATCCCCCATTATCCCAAAATATGACCTTATTTGAAAATGAGGTTTTTACAGAAGTAATTAAGTTAAAATGAGGTCATTAGGGTGGACCCTAATCCAATGACTGGTGTCCTTGTAAAAAGGGGAATTTTAGACATCTCAATCCTCTGAAGAAAGACAAGATAAAGATGGCATGTGATAGCAGAGGCTGAGATCGGACCTATACCACTGTGAGTCAGAGGATGTCAAGGATTGCTAGTCACCACAAGAAATCAGGAAACAGTCAAGGCAGGATTCTTCCCAGAGTCTCAGAGGGAGCAGGGCCTTTCCATCACCTTAATTATGGACTTCAAGCCTCCAGCACTATGAAGTAATAAGTTTCCTTTTATAAAACCATGTAAGTTATGGTACTTTATTACAGCTGTCCTGATAAACTAATACACTTGTCATAAAAATAAAAGCATAAAAATAAATATGAATGTCTACCTAAACATGCAAGAAAAAGAAGTAAAGATAGAACAGAAAAATCCCTGAGGATTTCTAGAGGCTGAAAGTTGTGCCCTTTGTAGCATTACCATTTACTTCAACTTTCTGCCAGTGATATATTGAGGGCATATAACTATATCCAGGCCAGTTAATTATTGGATTCAATCTGATCCTGAACCCAGAGCAGTTTCTGGAATGACTTCTGAACCCAGTTTGGATCAAAAATTTGCCCAAACTAATTTTGATAGATCAAAATACAAATCCGTGGAGCTCCAGAATCCAAGAGAGAATAATCCACAATTCCCACTTGCTATCAGAGAGCAGTGGACAAAATGAGCTGGGAAGGTAAAATTTGCTTGGTCACTTCCTGGTCTTGGGAGAGTCACTAGAAGCTCTACTTCAGATCCCACTTCTGACACCATAGGTTAGAAGAAAAATTTTAAACAAATTAAATTCAACAAAATTTAGTTGAATGCAGGATCTCAGGAAATTTCAGCCCAAAATATGACTACTTGATATAAGGAGTATTTTAAATAAAAAGCTGTTAGAGATCCACAGGTCCTGGGAAGGGGGTTTTCCTCTGTCTGCATAGACCAGATGGACCCATAAAAAACCAATTGACTTCCCTTCCTTTCTCTATTATCTCAATATATTACAAGAAAGATGACCATAAAATACATGATACTTGTCTCAAGTTAATTCACCTGTATATCTGTTTTTCCCATCCATTCATCCTCCTTACCAGCCATTTATTACCCCTAAACAGAATTATCTATATTCCTTATCTCCTCCACCCCTTTAAAAGGAGTGTTTAAAAGTATCTGGATCCCACTGGGATATTGGGTAATCACTGATTTCTCTCATGTGCAGAGTAAATAAACCACTTCCTCTTATTAATCTATCTTGATTGTACATTGATCTTTCATTGAACTTTCAGAGGAAAGGCAAAGTTTACCCTCACCCCCACCTGAACAAAGAATGATTCATGAATTGGGCAGGACCTAGACCAGAATAGGTTCAGAGAGACTCTGGTGCTGCCATGTGGTCAGAGGAAAAATGTGGCAAGAAAAGGGAAAGGGATGCACAGAAAATGAAAGTGAGGTGCAGCCACAGTTAGAGTGATTACAGCTCAGTACCAGCCTTATCTGAATGCAGTTTGAAAAGTTGGCTACCTTTGATAGGCCAGAACTTGGTGATTGCTACAAGAGTTAGGTATGGCCTAGTCACGCATCCAGTCAGGTTACAGTTCACTATGTACACAGAGAAATCTATAGCCTAAACTTAAAATATGTAAAAAGGCAGCTTTAGGATGATCTTAATTTAACATCCCTAAGAACAGAAACAAACATGTCCAGTCTTGATACTACTATTCAACATTTTACTAGAGTTTCTGGTCAGTATGATAAAGAAAATAATATTAATGAATGAAACCCATCTAGAGCGGAAAAGAAGAAGTAAAACTTTCTATGCACAGATAATGTAGTTCTCATAATTCGGTTGTAGAAAATCGTAAGGAATCCCTCTTCCCCTGCAATACACACGCACACACACTCTGCTAGAACTAATAAATGAATTCAGTGAGGTTATAGAATATAAGGTTAATATGCAAAAATTAATTGTATTTTATATGCTGATTATCTATATGAACAATCCAAAAATAAACTTTAAAAATTCATTAACTAAAACCTCACCAAGATTAAAATAATTAGGAATACATTTAACAAGAGAACCATAAGCATTGTACTACTAAAAATGATAAAATATTGGTGAGAGAAGTCAGAGATCTAAATAAATGGGGAGGAATTCCATGTTCATGGATTAGAAGGCTCAAAACTACGATGGCAATTATTCCTAAATTGAACAACAGATTTAGCATAATTTCTAACAAAATATCTTCAGATTTTTGGGGGGTAGAAATCAATAAGCTATAAAAAGAGTTTTACATGAAGTATTAAAAAAAGAAAGAGATCAACAAACTAAATTTTAAGTAAAAATGCAAAGAACTGAAAATAGCCAAAACTATTTTGAAAAAAGAAGAATAAATCTGAAGAATTTATTCTAGAATTGACAGAAATAGGGTTTAGCCCTCTGTGCCTCTCTCTGCCATCATGGTGTGTGGATTGATTCCATGTCTTCTCACAAGACTTTCAGAATCAAGTGATTACTGGCCAAGAAAAAAAGAAGTGATATCATTCCATTCCCTCATGGATTAGAATGAAAAGTGCAAATAAATCCAGGTACAACATGAAGAGGAGACCTTGGAGAAGAACCAAGCTGGGTCTCTAAGGAATTGCACACAAAAACACATATTTATGCTGCATCAAGGTCACTGTCATCAAGCTGAAAATGTCACTACTCTCTGGACAGCCAGACACATTTTATTGGGAAAATGATTTTTCTTGGTTTTTATGTTCTACACTGATAATCTGGTTCAGTAATAAATATGTGAGACCTTTTGTTTGAAAAAAAGAAATAGGGTTTACATTTACAATGTAAGGGCATTGTAGTCAATGTTTGACAAAGGTGCTAAAATAGTTCAATAGGAAAAGGATAATTTACTCAAAAGAGACCACAGACTTAAATATGAAAGCTACATATATAAAATTTCTAGAAGAGGACATAAGAGAAAATCTTCATAATCTTGGGGTAGGCAAAGGTTACTTCTTAGATTCTACTCAGAGAAAGTGAATCGTAAAAGACGTATATAATAAATTATAATTCATCACATGCAAACTTTCTGTTCAAAATGAAAAGGCAACTCAGACTCAAGGAAAGTATTTGCAATACCCGTATCTGACAAAGCATGGTATACTGAATACACAAGGAAATTTTGCAACTGGATAGTAAAAAATCAGACCACCAAAGATTTGAGCAGATACTTCATAAAAGGAGAAGTATTCATGGCCAATAAGCACATGAAAAGATGTGCAACCTGATGAGTTCTAGGGAAATACAAATTAAATACTCCTTTCAAGTATAAAAACAAAGCATGACAATACCCCATCCTAGCAGAATTGTGAAGCCACTGGAACTCTCAGCAAGAATCTAAAACACATAAGCACTTTGGAAAACATTTTGGTAATTTAAAGTTAACTATACATTTGCCATATGCAGCATCCCTAGGTATTTATCTAAGAGAAATGAAAACAGTACGTCCACACAAAGACTTGCACATGAATGTTCGTGCAACTTTATTTGGAAAAAGCCCAAATTGGAAGCAACCCAAATATTCATCGACCCTCGAGAATAAACTGTGGTACATCTCTACAATGAAATGGATCACGGATTCATACAACATGTGTGAATCTCCAAAAATATTGTACTACACTAAAGCCAGGTCCAAAAGAGTAATTCTGCATGATTCCATTTATATGCAATTGAAGAAAATAGAAATTTAAAGTGTCAAACAAAACCAAGCCTAGAGTAGAGAATGGTTGAAACTCGATTGCAAAAGGGGCAGGGGGGAAATTTTCGAGGTAATAGAAATATTCTTCCTCTTGGCTATGGTATGGTTACATGCTATGTACATTTGTCGAATCTTGTCAAATAAAATGTGCATTTTAGTGTATAAGTTATACTTCAATGAAGTTGATTAAAAGGCGCTACAAGATACACACATACACATGCAAAGGATATTTTAAATAACATCTATCTCTGTGCTTTGATTGATCTCCATGGATCATTCGAGTCTGACCATATTTGTCTTTTTATCCACTCAACTTTTCCCCTGGAGGTAAGTAGTTTTTAAAGAAGTGGACAGAGGGATCAAGGGGCTCAAGTAAAAGAAAGACAGCTCCTTGATACTGTCAAACTTAAATAATGAGATTCAGAAAATGATTAACCATAGAAATGTTTTGAGCCCAAAGCTAGGAATAGACATCCATAAAACATAGACTCCAGAGAGAGTCCTCTGAAGTTAAAGGTCTTGTTATATAGGCAGAAAACAAAGTAATTTAGTAGGATTATAACATTTTCTTTTCTTTTTTTCTTGAGACACGATCTCACTTTGTTGCCCTTGGTAGAGTGCTATGGTGTCACAGCTCACAGCAACTTCAAACTCTTGGGCTCACCTGATCCTCTTGCATCAGCCTCCCAAGTAGCTGGGACTACAGTCGCTGGCCACCGTGCCTGACTATTTTTAGAGATGGGGGTCTCCTCTTGCTCAGGCTGATCTCCAACTCCTGAGCTCAAGCAATCCACCCTCCTCGGCCTCCCAGAGTGCTAGGATTACAGGCATAAACCACCGCACCCAGCCCTTGTGCCTTATTTTTAAAAAATAAACTTCTTTGTTTTGGAAATTTTCAGTGAACATGTGCTACTTATTAAGAAAACACACATTTCTTGCTTGGGACAGAGGGAGTGTGAAAAAATACACATTTCTAAAAAAATAACAATCAGCACCTGTCCCCTAAATTCAGGCTGTTCTGATTGCTCTCCAGTGTTCTATGGGTAGAGACTTACCTTTTTCATTCAAGGAAGGCATATTGTCATATATCATTTTCATTTTGTCCATCCCATATGGCTGTCCTTTGATGCACAGTGCTGCTTAATGAAATCAGGTTTGCTCAGTCAATGAATAGGTATAGCTTCAACATAATTTGCTCCCTGAAAGTTCTTTCTTCCTTCCAGTGACCTTTAGCCCATTTAAACATGATGGAGAGAAGCACATGGGCTATAGAGTCCCACAGCCTGGAATCCAGTTCTACTACAAACCAGATCAGAGATCTCAGGTGGGTTGCCTGCTCGCTGGAGTCTCTGAACCTGTTGCCACATTTGTCAAATGAGCAAAATACTTGCTTTCCCAAGCCTTGTGGGGTAGTTGTGAGGTTCTAAAGAGATAAGGGAGGAATAATAGATTTTGTCAGAAGCACTGTAAATGTTGGGAGTGTTATTATTCAGAGAAGGTGTTTAACTTACCTAGGTGACCTCAGTTATCAGGAGTACTATTTCCAGGGCCTAAAAGTCACCCATTTTTTCTCTAGAGCTTCTGGTCAAAAATGAGAGTGAACATGGCTTCAAACAGATACCGAGACAGAAGTAAAGAGAAAAGCAAGAACAAGTATTTATTGCAGGCTTACCCCGGGGACACAGCCCAGTTAAGTAATTTACATATTTTATTGTTTAATCCTCACAACAAGCCTATGATTTGGTTATCTCAGGCTACACTTATAGGTCAGAAAACCTATGTATCATAACACAATCCATAACTCTTATGTTTGTGATCATTCTGGTGTCAACAAACCTACTACGTTATTGGTCCTATAGAAGTATAGCACATACAATTACACGCAGCACATAATACTTGGTAATAAACAACTATGTTACTGGGTTACATATTTATCATACTGTACTTACTATTTTATAGTATACTCCTTCCACTAATCAAAAAAAAAGTTAACTGTAGAGCAGCCTCAGATCGGTCCTTCAGGAGATAATCCATAAGAATATTATCGCAGGGGATGACAGCTCCGTGTATGTTATTGCCCCTGAAAACCTTCCTGTGGGACAAGGTGTGGTGCTGAGGAACAGTGACACTGATGATCCTGACCCTGTGTAGACCCAGGCTCATGTGTGTGCTTAGTTTTTTGTTTGTTTTTTTTTGAGTCAGATCTCACTGTGTTGCCCTCAGTAGAGCACTGTGTCACAGCTCACAGCAACCTCAAACTCTTGCGCTTAAGCGATTCTCTTGCCTCGGCCTCCCAAATAGCTGGGACTACAGACACTCACCACAACGCCCACCTATTTTTTGGTTGTAGTTGTCATTGTTGTTTTGGCATCCCGGGCCAGATTTGAACTGGCTAGCTCTGATGTATGAGGCTGGCGCCCTAGCTGCTGAGCTACAGGCAATGAGCCACTGTGTCTTAGTTTTTTAACAAAAAAGTGTGAAAAGTGAAAAAAATAAATAAAAATTTTAAAATAGAAAAAAGATACAAAGAAAAAATATTTTTGTGCAGCTATATGGTGTGTTTGCGTTTCACTCGGAGTGTGATTTAAAAAAGAGTAAAAAGATTAAAAAAATTTTAAGTGAAAAAATTGCAGTAAATGAAGTTTACCTTATCGAAAAAAAGAAGCATTTTTTATAAATGTAGTGTAGCCTAAGTGTCCAGTGTTCATAAAGTCTACGGGTGCACAGCAGTGTCCGAGGCCTTCACCTCCCTCCCCACTCACTCACTGACTCACCCAGAGCAACTTTCAGCGTGCAAGCTCCATTCATGGTAAGTTTCCTATGCAGGTGTACTGTTTTTTAAATCTTTTATGCTCTATTTTTCCTGTTCCTTTTCTGTTTAGCTATGTTGAGATGCACAAGTGCTTACCTTTGTGGCACAGCTGCCTCCGGCATCAGTACAGTAAGTTTGTAGTCCAGGGGCCGTAGGCTGCACCGTGCACCCTACGTGTGTGGTAGGCCGTACCATCTGGGTTTGTATTAAGTACCTTCTATCATGTTTGCACAAGGATGAAATCACTTAATGATACGTTTCTCAGAATGTATCCCTGTTGTTAAGTGATACATGACTGTGCTGAGTGCCAAGAACACAACTGTAAACAAAAAAGTCCTTAGGGGGGGGTCCAGCTTGAAATTTGCCAGCTATTATTAAAGGGCCATGGGGCAAGATCCTCCTTGGATTTTATACCACTCCGCTTCTGTCTCTAAGCGTTGGCACCTTCCCACTCCCAGTTTCCTAGGCTCTTCATTTTAAATCCCACCTGGGGATCCCAGAACACTTATGTACATTCTCCTCCGACCCCTAAGACCCCTTGTTCTAGGTGACATCCTTAAGCATCCTGGGGTGGTAGTTTGTTGTAACCCATTTTTTTTTCCCAGGGTGTGATTATCTGAGCCGAGGAAGCCTCCAGGAAAACTGCATTCCCAGATGAGTCAGCTGTCATCACAGCCATTACCTCATGCTGAACTGAGACAGGTTCTGGAAGCCGAAGTCAGTGAATAGAAAGCTATTCAGGAACTCAAACTCACGGAGAGCAAGAGTTAGCTGTGCTTCTGCAGCCTTTGCCAAGTCTCCACTTGTTCACTCTCTCCAGACAACAGGACAGGGCAGTCTTCAAGAGGCCCACTTTAAAGGAGGCTGATCCTTCTGGGGAGGTGACTCCTTTTTCTCTGTTTTACTTTTCCTCAGTGAGTACTTTAGCAAGAATAGACTATTGGGGCAGGATGGAATGGGGTAGGGGAGAAGAATGGGAGCCACGTGGCTGGAGGAAGGTGGATGAGAGAAGATAGAAATAGGAGGGTCACCCAGACTTAGGTTCTTATGCCAACTGCGTAAAGCACCGTAGGTTCTTATTTATTTACTTACTCGCAGAAAGAGGACAAGCCCCTTGACCTAATAGTGTTATTGCCTTGCTCTGAGGTCTTGTTGCATGTGCTAAATACTACCTGCCCTACTCTGTCTTAGTCAGTGTCCTAGCTCATTGTCACCTTATAAGGAGAATATGTCCATGGTCCCCATTTGGCTTGAAGTAAGTGTACAAAAATTCTACTGCTCACTTGTGTGACTCTTCACTCCCTGAATCTTCAGGGCAGCAACCTGGTTTTTCTAGTTGCAGATGCTTCTTCTGAACCAGCCCCCACTTTGCCCTGATATGATACTTTTGACATAGTAGTTACTCTCAGACTCAGCAGTAAACAGGCGAGTCTTTAGGTCTTCATTTCCTGTCGTCAACTTGTTGGGGGTAGTTATTTCCTGGCTTCTTGCTGCCAACATCTGAATTACAGCATCTTAAATCAACTCACTGCATTCTGTCTTCCTTCTTCCCAGGATAAAATATCAGAATAAGTCTTCTTCAATCAGGCCTCATTCACTTATTTTATTTTATTTTATTTTTGAGACAGAGCCTCAAGCTGTCCCTCTGGGTAGAGTGCGGTGACATCATAGCTCAGCAACCTGCAACTCCTGGGCTCAAGCGAGTCTCCTATTTCCGCCTCCCAAGTAGCTGGGACCACAGGCGCCTGCCACAATGCCTGGTTATTTTTATTTTTATTTTTTTTGGTTGCAGCCATCATTGTTGTTTGGTGGGCCCAGGCTGGATTCGAACCCACCACCTTAGGTGTACGTGGCTGGCGCCTTAGCCACTTGAGCCACAGGCGCCAAGCCCAGGCCTCATTCACTTATTTGTATTCCTTTCCGGGTATTTAATTGATTATTTTGAAAACTGGAAATGAAAAGAATTAAGCTCCTTTTCTTTTTGGTTGAGACAGAATTCTACCTTATGCCCTGAGCAGAGTGCCGTGGCGTCATAGCTCACTGCAACCTCAGACTGAGGGCTGTAGGCATCCTGCTGCCTCAGCCTCCAGAAGCTGCAGTGCCCAGTTGGATTTCACATTTTTTTTCATGAGTCTGGTCTCACTCTCGCTCAGACAAGACTCCAACTCCTGAGCTCAAGCACTCCTCCGGCCTCAGCCTCCCATAGTTGCTGGGATTACTGGCATGAGCCACCGTGCTGGGCTGCTCCAGCCTTTCTTATATGAACTGGAATCACAGGGTAACTGACGAGTTGAAAGTTTCTCTTTAGAGAAGCATTCCACTAATGAGTGAGAAGAAATAACAGAAATATGAGGCAAGTGGGTCTAGGCAATGATTAGTAGTGTTGCCAACATCGCAAAATAGAGACAAGCAGACATTAGGTGACAGAAGTATCTGTAGTATAACACAACTTACAAGTTAATCTTGGTGAAATGTAAACCTGAATCTGATTAAGTTTCTCTATCTAATTCATAAGCAATACAAGGGACAGAGGCTTCTATAGAGTGCAATCAGGAAAACTCAGACTTTGGGAGGAACTACCAGAGCAACCAGATTCTTAAAGAATTTGAGAGAAAAAGAAAAGTGTGGGGCATCTATGGATTAAAAGAGGCTTTAGAGGCAGGACAACCAATTGCAATGTATGGACCTTATTTTTATCTGGATTTAAACAAATCCATTATAAAAATTTATAATGATCGGGGAAATGTGGACATTAACTAAATTTTTAGTCATATTAAGGAATTGTTAATTTTGAGGTGAGATACTTGTATTATGGTTATAATTTCTCTTTAAAAAGAAAGAATCCTAGACCAAGCATAGTGGCTCATACCTGTAATCCTAGCACTCTGGGAGGACCGAGGTGAGTGGATTGCCTGAGCTTACAGGTTTGAGACCAGCCTGAGCAAGAGGGAGACCCCGTCTCTAAAGAAATAGTCGGGGATGGTGGCAGAAGCCTGTAGTCCCAGCTACTTGGGAGGCTGAGGCAAGAGAATCACTTGAGCCCAAGAGTTTGAGGTTGCTGTGAGCTATGACGCCATTGTACTCTACTAAAAGTGACAAAGAAAGTGAGATTCTTTCACACACACACACAAAAGAATCCTTATGCTGGTTGTGGTGGCTCATGTCTATAATCCTAGCACTCTAGGAGGCTGAGTCAGGTGCATTGCTTGAGCTCAGGAGTTTGAAACTAGCCTGGGCAGGAGCAAGACCCTGTCTCTACTAAAAATAGAAAAACTAGCTGGGCATTGTGGTAGGTACCTGTAGTCCCAGCTACTTGGGAGGCTGAGGCAGGAGGATGGCTTGATCCCAAGAGTTTGAGGTTGCTGTGAGCTATGATGCCATGACATTCTATCCAGGGCAACAGAATGAGAATTAGAAGGTGAATCATCCCTTTGTCTGCCACATCCACACTATATATACTTTAAAAAAAAAGTTGGTGGCTCAGCTCCTGTGGCTCAAGTGGCTAAGGCGCCAGCCACATACACCTAAGGTGGCGGGTTTGAATCCAGCCCAGGCCCGCCAAACAACAATGATGGCTGCAACCAAAAAATAGCCGGGTGTTGTGGTGGGCACCTGTGGTCCCAGCTA
>CAUYQV010009620.1:0-19278 GCA_963574575.1 Galagoides demidoff
AAAAAAAAAAAAAAAAAATATATATATATATATATATATGTATAGTATTATTTTATTCTTTCGCATATTTCTCATTTGAGTAAATTTTTTGTAGTAGATTGCTGTCATTGGTTAAAAGGTCATGAAATTTTTCACAAGAATATGTTAAATTATATTTCACACATAAAATGGCTTTCAAAGTCTCAACACTTAATGTGATTTTTCTGATGTCCACACTTTATTTACTGTAGGAAAAACGTGTTCAGTTGCAGCATTAGTTCCTGGTAAGGACAGCGCGTATCCCACAGTTTTTAGTGCATTATTGTATGGAACATGGTTTGTTTCAAAATGATGAAATATTTCTAACCATTTGTTCTCTATTGTGATTTTTGCTGATGCCCAAGAGTTAACCTTTTCGTTATCAATATATTTTTTTAATAATGATACCTTGTTAAGTCGTGTCTCTTTCAGGGCCAGCACTAGACTTTTTGCCGCCACTGTAAAATATAAATAATATGAGTACTGTCTGCTAAATTCATGAAATAAATAAATAAATTACTTACCTAAACTATCTGAATAGCTGATTTGTTTAACTAGCACTAGCACGCAGTACCATATGTATCGTCTGAGAGACAGTTACAAAATGTTTTCGTGGTTGCCAATGCCAAAAAATACCATTGTTCATTAAGTCCAAACAATGGTTGTCGAATTCTAACAACTGATCAACAATGCGAACTTTGATAAGCAGTTCTCAACAATTATTTGTTATTATTAAAGTTTAACATTATAAAATTAACAAAAATAATATAAAACTCATATCCTGGCAAAATAGCCACATGACAGTGTTGGGACCAAAATTGCCGCTGAGAGACCACCACACACGTAAAGACAAAAAGGGCTTTATTTTGCAAGCATATATGCCTGGGCCACTCGTCCCAGGCTGGAGGAAGGGCAACCCCCTAGTGAAGCCAAGCTGAGGTTTTTAAAGCGCATAGAGGAATTTCATCAGGTGTTTTGTCAGCGGGGCTGCTATTGGCTGAGCTGTTTATGGTTAGGGACCCTCTAGAGAGGGGGGGCTACTTGTTTGTTCCAGACAGTTTGGCTCCTTCTGAGCTAATTGTCCTTGCCTAGAAGCGAGGGAGGGAGCCAGTCTCCTTCTGTTATGGATTCCACCTGGGCAACTTTGCCCAGGAGGGGTGTAGGGAGTTTACATTAGCCTTTTCATTTCCAAATGAAGTTACATTAACCTCTTCATTCCCAAATGGAATTACATTAACCTATTCAGCAGTCACATATTCCCTTCCTGTTCTCCTTCCCCACCCCCCCAGCTTGTTGTGCATTCTTTCCAAAAATGACTTTTTAAAAATGCTGCGGCATACAGGACAAATTGTTAAAAATCGGGACTGTCCCACCAAAAGCTGGACATCTGGTCACCTTATCTATAGATGAATGGAATTAGTGCCCTTATAAAAGAGATCAAAGAGCTCCCTATGCCTTCTGCCACGTGAGGGCACAGTGAGAAGACAACCATGTATGAACCAGCAGCTGCCCCTCACCAGACATCCGATCTTCTGGTGCCTTCATCTTGGACTGCCCCAGCCTCCAAAACTATGAGAAATAGATTTCTGTTGTTTATAAGCAATCTAGTCTGTGGTATTTTGTTTTAGCACTCTGAATGGACCACGACAGAGGCTTTGACAGGACATGATTAATTCTGCTGGAGGCTGCTGCTGAACTTCACAGAAGGGGTTTTATCTGAGCCTGCATTTGAGAGAGAAGTGGGTTTTGCCAGGCACAGCGGGGTACGGTAACATTGGCAATGTCAAGTGTGCGGCTTCCTTAGGGAACCAGGACAGTCTGTTCCGCCTTCTTCTATGCAAAGGAATAAAAAACCAGTTCTCCTAACTCTGTTCCAATGTTCTTTTATGTTCTTTTTTTCTGCTTGGCTTCTCTATGTCCTATATCTTTGTTTAGGCATTCTCGGGCACAGAAGTACAAAGGGTAGGAGGTGATAGATCAAAAATCCAGTTAGCAATTGATTGTTATTGATGCTTACCAGGTAGATGAACCACATACAGATAAACAACAGCCAACGCAAACGTTGTTTGCTTTTGAAAAATACCCACATTTTCATTCTCTTAGATCTCTCTGGTCTTCAGAAGCAGGCAAAGGATCGTCCTATTTCACTTTGTCATTGAATGATTATCTGTTGACGCATTCTGGGGCACCTTTGCCCTGATTGCTGATGGGAGAAATAAAAGGATAGGGAAGTCAGTGTTCCTTTCTCAAGGAGGTTGCAACCCAGTAGTCAGGAGAGATAAGGCTGTCTGCACACACAGTGAGAAATAAAGTGAGAATCTGGGTGTTGTACTTACCGAAACAAGTGGGGAAAGAAATCAAGGTGGCCTGGTGAAGGCTTTGTGGTGATCTGGAATTGAATTAAGGCCTTGGGGATATTGAGAATGAAGTGACTTGCTTGACTCATTGTAGTACACTCTGTTGTCTTGGGCCCACCAGAAGAGTGTGCTTTGCTACAGAAGGGTTACTGTTTACTTATTAGGGAGCTCAGCATTCTTTATGTGGTGCTCCAGACCTTGGCTTAATTTGTTATTAAATTCTTCTACTAAGGCAGTGTTTTTCAACCTTTTTTTTTTTAATCTCACAGCACACTTGAGCCTAGAGTTAAACTTCCAGGGCACACTTAAATTATGTTGATCAGAAAAAAAAGAGTTAAAAAAAAAAAAGAATATACTCACTGTGCTTTGAAGTTCTTTTTTTTTTTTTTTTTTTGAATCAGAGTCTCATTATTGTCACCCTCAGTAGAGTGCCATGGCGTCAAAGCACACTGCAACCTCCAACTCTTTTTCTCTTGCCTCAGCCTCCCAAGTGGCTGGGACTAAAGGCGCCTGCCACAATACCCGGCTGTGTTTTTGTTGCAGTTGTCATTGTTGTTTAGCTGGCCCGGGCTGGGTTCAAACCGCCAATCTCAGTGTATGTGGCTGGTGCCATAACCAATGTGCTACAGGCGCCGAGCCTGTGCTTTGAACTTTTTTCAAAAATAATTTAATGAATGATCTTTTAAAAATTTTTTGCAGCACACCAAGACCCTCTTATGGCACACTGGTTGAAAGTCACTGCAGTAAGGAAAGGACAGTTTGCAAGATTGATTTCCTGCCAGGAGAAATGGATAGATCTCTTCAGGTCGCCCTGGGCTGGCCCAGGTCCCAGCAGGTTTACCAATTGGTGATGAAGCTTCCTGCTGATGAAGGCTAGTTGAGACTGCATGAAGTCACATCAGACCACACCTACTAATGCTGATGGATAGTATGGAAAAGCTCAGGAAGACTCCTGTCTCTATGCTTTGATAATGGGAGTTTCAGCCCGTAGAGTTTACCTTTACACAAATGAAAAGTCTGGCAAGAAAATGATCCTCACACCTGTTGTCCTGTTGATCGGCCTTCCCCACTCAGTGTGTCCTTCTAAATTGTTCCCAGCTCCTCTGACTTCTCCACATGACAGATGAAGCCCTGATACTGTTTATTCCACGCGGCGTGTGCATTCTGTGTTTGTAACGATGCGTTAAGGAATGAGATGTGCGAGTTATAGGAAGTGACAGTAGAGAGTGGGAAGGAAGCCGAGCTGGCGGGTTCCAGCTGGGTAGGAGAAAGGCACTCAGAGGAAATGTGCATATGCTCTGCTCATCTTCCCTGGGGGCACAGCAGCAAATTAAGGTTTGCCTTTTCTTTCCCCTCTTATGAATATTATAGGAATCCATAGAAGAAAAGATTCAGAGGCAGGAAGATCAATGAGCCCAGAAGGTGACAAATGTACTTGACGTATGGGTGGCACACCCATGTACCTTACCTGTTTTATAGGCATTGTTCAACCATACCACACACCTACGGGATTTGACTTGCTTATGAAGGCCATTGGGGTCCGTGTGCTGTGGGGAAAATCTTTTGACAATATCATGTGCACAGACTCTCAGTCTAAGAGAAGGTGATTGCAGTGTTACCAGAGGATGTTATATGTATTTTTTCCCTTTAACCCCGCTATGACCATTAGCTTATGTTATGGCAAGTATAGTTAGAGTACTCCTAATAATTTTATTAGTACGGTATGTTAACTAGTCTAGCTCAAAATCCACAGAATAATGCAAAATCCATAAAAGGCAACCCACACTGCTACTTGGGCTGCTGCTGCCACCCAGTGCAGCAGTCCCTGTGGCAGGTAAAATACATTACCAATTAATTACATCTAAGTGGGGGTCCTTTGCAATGCTGGGGCTTATGTAGTGGGTATCTTACTATCTATCTTACCAATTAAGGATGTTTTGCCAATTTTTGCATATTTATGTCAGATATTCCTATTTGAAGAATAGCAATAACCTTATTTTGCCAATTATAAAAGTAGTAAATGTTCATTATTAAAAAGAACTATAGGGACAGTATCTACCCTGGAAGAAAAGTAAAATTCCCCATAATCCCACCCCTTAGTAGTAGGTGTTTTGATTACATGCACTTTCATACTTTTTCTGCACCATGTTTAAACGTTTGTGAAAACAGGACACATACTTTTAATTTGGTTTTTCTTTGTAACAATGCCTTTCATTCATTATTTAAGAAATCTTTTTTGAACATGAATGATCTAGAGGTGGGGAACCTGTGCTTTGGGCCCATATGTGACCTTCTAGATCGTCAGGTGCAACCTTTTGAGTGACTTCAAATTTGACAAAGCAAATCCTTTTAGTGGAGGAATGTGTTCTGTGAAGTCTGGATGCAGTTGAGGGCCTGCACTTGGGGATCTGGAGGGTGACACGTGGCCTTGAGGACATAGGTTATATGCATCTTTCTAATAAATGTAAATGTAACAAGTACATAATATTCTATTGTTAGATTTAGCCTATACAATTAACCAACTATTTAATTTTTAGATGCTACAAGTCTAATGTTGTTTAGGCTTATTTAATAGAGGGGGAAATATGCATTGACCATCAGTGAATCTGAATCCATATTAAAATTATCTCAGCTAATAATAGGATTCTGCTGGTAGTACTACTCTTTTAAAATATGACTTCATAAACAGTGGTATGATTCTTGGCAGATAAGGCTACAAAGACCAGTATGGGCCCAGAGGTCTCCCACTTGATGAATAACTATAGAGATCCTGGAGGCATCTGAGACTGTTTCCAACTCCCCTTCTGTCTCAAAGGCTGCCCAAAGCACGGTTCTGGTCCTTAAAAATGGACACCAAGCTGTTTCGGCTGTTGTTCTCAGCCATTTATAGCTGTGCAGTGATGTGTGAGGCTCGGCCTCTGTGGATTCTGGAAGCATTTCTTCTACCCTCTTTGATGGAAATTCTGCCACTCTTTGTACTCCATCCAGTAACCAGCAGGCCACCTTCCTGCCATCTGTGTGAGTCCCATACATAGCAACATGAGCTGATGTCACAGGGTTTGTTTGTTGGTGATTTCATCACACAGATTGATATTCAGTACAAAGCAAAACATAGCCTAGATAAATCACAAAATTTTAAAGTGTTAGGGTTTCTACAAATTATACCCCCACTTGATGGACAGAGTTCCTTAGGCATGGAACAGTTGAGTGCTTTTCCTAAAGTCACATCGTTAGCGGTAGAGCTGGAGCTTATAATTTCTTGCCCAATGTTTTTTTCAGAGAATCAGCTATTCCTTGAAATGTGTGGTACATTCACATAGGTCTTCAAAATAGGTCAGGGTACACCACTGCTTTGCAGAGCTTCTATTTGGTATCCAGACAAAATGTTTTCAGTCCTCAATTATGCCAGTTTCTCAAACATGGAGCTTTTATTTACTTTTCTACTTTGTTAATCTGGGAGAAGTCTTTAGATGGCATGCTATATGCATAGCAGAATTCAGGGATTATTTTCAGCGGCAGTGTGCTTTCCACCAGCAGGGTGATAAATGACCTCAGTCTTTAGGGTTATGATTGTAACATCTCAGTTCTGCAAAGCTAGCCCCAATGAACTGCATCTCTCTCTTTTTTTCTTTGGAGACCCTGTCCCCTAGGCTAGAGTTTGGTGGTATCATCATAGCTCTCTGCAACCTCCAACTCCCGGGCTCAAACAATCCTCCTACTTCAGCCTTCCAAGTAGCTGGGACTACATACTTTTACCACCATGTTTGGCTAATTTTTCTTTCTTTTTTTTTTTTTTTTTGTAGAGATAGGTCATTGCTATGTTACTTAAGCTGGTCTCAAATTCCTGGCCTAAAGCAATCCTCTTGCCTTGGCCTCCTAGAGTGTTAGGATTATAGGTATGAGCCACTGCACCTGGCCCACATGTCTCTTTAATATGAAGGAGTCCCATTAGATATTTGATCATGTTTATCTGGGCTTGAGACCTGCTTGGATTATTTGTCTGATAGATTCCCCTCAGATTGTATGAAATTCACATTTCATGAAAGTATTAGAATCTGACTGACAAACTCTGTGGTAGAAAACTGAAAACCTTTGTAGTATGGATTATTTTTATAAGGCCAAAAGTAAGTGATTTTTGTTAATGGACAAAGCAGTGTTGCAGCAACATATCTGAAGTTATATGTCATAAAAAAAGAATATTGCTTTAGTCTTAGAGCACATTTTTTGAGGGCATAATTGTTAAGAGCCTACACCAGGGCCAATTGTTTAGGTTTACCTCCTAGAGAGCCAGGAATCAGAGAGGATGGCAGGCTAATGTCCTAAAGTACCACCTTAAGTTAGTATGACCTACAGGTTCCTTTTTATTTTAGGGGAAGGGGGAAGAGGAGGAGGATTGTAAGAGGTAACTGAAAACTGCAGAGATCTGTGCACTTGAGGGCCTGTGGAGGTTGTAAAACTTCTTTGCTCTTGGTCAGTTTAGCTTTGGATGAGTAGTACAGGTCACGATAAACCTATAAATCTTTCACATAGCATTGGTACTTGCGTGAATACTCCGCTTATCTCCCTAGGAGTTAGTTTTGGAAAAGGGATGGTTATCGTCTTTTTTCTAGAGTTGAACTACCAGCTTATTAATAAATTCTTCCTACAATACACTGGCTTACGTGCAGAGCTAAGTAGATGCTTTTAACCTAAAAGATACTACTGTAGAAGGTTGGAAGTAAAATGGAACTAGTCATGGCAAGCTTCCCTTCCACTGTTGCAAAGTCATCTTTCAGTAAATAATGATTAGGTGTCTTCCATATGCCAGATACCATCTCAAACATGGGGACTTCTGCACTAAACAATCCTTACCCTTAAGAGGAGCATGTGGCTAAAGGGGAAATAATGGGATAAACTGATGATCACGGCTCCTAGAGAGAAGGGAACTGGGGGAGGCAAGGCCAGGATATGATGGGATTTGGGGAGACCCCTAAACCAGTCTGGGGGTTAGGAAACATCCCCCTAGTAGAGCAGGATCCTGGGCAGAGTATCAAGGATGAACAAGAGTTGTTGACCTACGGGTACTGGGTACTGGGGACTAAATATTCGTGCATGGAGAGACGAAGTGTGAAGAAGTCCCGGTACCATAAGCCAGGCCACCCAGATGGTCTTAGGCAGAGGTCCTCAAACTTTTTAAACAGGGGGCCAGTTCAATGTCCCTCAGACCATTGGAGGGCTGGACTGTCACCTGGGATGAGTCGGCTGCTAAGCAGGACAGGCAGCAGCAGCAAAAACACCCAGTGGGCCGCATGTGGCCCATGGACCATAGTTTGAGGACCCCTGGTTAGGGATGTGGGTCCTGGGAGAAAAGACTGGAATAGGAAGAACATCAACAGAGAAAGGGCCTGTTCCCATGCTAAGGGATTAGAGTTGGTGTTATAAACAAATCATGCTGAGCTACCAGGAATTTTGAGGAGGCAAGTGAGGATCAGATTTTCATTTAAAAAATATCACCCTGAAGGCGTTTGGAGAATGAAGTGAAAGTTGGGCTGTGAGGCTGGGGAGGGAAAAAGTTCAGTTGTGAGACTGCTGTTGTCATTAACGTAAGTTAATTTTGAAGGCTGAAGTGAGGGAAAGCAGTACAAATGGAAAGGGGAATGGATTCCAAAAATGTTGAGATGAAATCAACAGGCTCACACCTGCAATCCTAGCACTCTGAGAATCTGAGGCAGGAGGAACTATTGAGCCCAGGAGTTTGAGCTATGATGATGCCACTGCACTCTAGCTCAAGAGAGAGACAGAGACTCTGTCTCAAAAAAAGAAAAAAAAAATCAGCAGGCCTAGAGGGCTGATTAGATGTAGGGGAAGGGTTGAGTCTGGGCTGAAGGGGAGGTTTGAAGATACTGGGTTTGAAGTACGTATGGGATATTCAGTTGCACACATCTAGAGAAATTATATATTTGAATCTAGGAAAGATCTGGCTGGATATTTGGGGATTAGCTAATGAAAGTGCTAGCTGAAGCTGAGGGCCTGAGAGCAGTAGCTGTGTGAGAGGCACTGTGGACACAGGGGCAGCTAGTGGAACTCTCAAAACACCACAATTGACAGAGATGGTGGGAGAAGAGAACAAAGATAGGGCCAGAAAGGGTAGCAGGACTAGTGCCAAAAGAGGAGGCATTGGTTAGCACCAAGAATCCTGCAGAGCTCAGGGGACATAAGCATTGAAACAAGCTCAGGGACAAGAAATGACTCCTGCTAATGGGAAAACACCCAGCTTAGTAAAGTAATTTAAAGAGGTTTGAGCCTGAGTGACCATTGACCTGGGGAATCTGTAAATTCAAGAAGCTTTGAGTATGTGGTCCCAAGGCAGGTTGCGTTACATTCTAAGGTAGCATTTTGGTCAGCTGCTAGCTATATCAGTTTGAGGAGGAGTGCCTGGGGACAGAGGCCAGAAATGAGGGAGGGACCATTGCTCAAAGCAAGCCACCTGGGAAGTCTGGGAAGATCAACATCATGATGCCAACATATGGCTTCCTCCAAAACAGACTTCAACTTTACAGCTAGCCCTTGGAATCCTGTTCTGGAAGCACTGCCCACTCTTGATTGGTGAAAATGAGGCTTGGCTTAGGGGAAGGTTGGACCCTACCTGACAGGAGCTCTGAAGTTAATAATGACCTAAGAATTATACAATTCATTGCTATCAGTGTGACTGTGTTGGCTTCTCTCAAAGGGAGAATTTCATGGCAAGGGGAGAGGTAGTTGCTAAGGGAAAGGATAACAAGTTTAGAATTTTTCATGACTCTGCGCTTCAAAGGAAAACTTAAGTCCTTTTCATGCACAGACAGAGCACTTGTTTGCTGCACTCTCATTGCCCAGAGAGATAAAGGATCACATTCTGAGCTGGATGCCTTGGTGGTTGTGTCCTTGGACTACCTGCTCCTTTTGTGGGTATCAGGTTACATACTCCAGGGCATGGAGTTATTAAGGAAACCCTGAAACTGGTGAAGCTGCATTTTAAAAATCTCATTTACAAGGGAAATGCTTCTGCTAACTTCTTTCCCTACATACCTTTTCCTTTGAAGTTAAAATTAATATCCTCTTGGTCTTGTATCTCTCTGCTTCCTAATTCTATATTCTTCTTCCTAGTTTATTTTCCTTAAGAGTGAAGTAGAGGGCAGCGCCCATGGCTCAGTGAATAGGGCGCCAGCCCCATATACCGAGGGTGGTGGGCTCAAACCCAGCCCTGGCCAAATTGCAACAAAAAAATAGCTGAGCGTTATGGTGGGTGCCAGTAGTCCCAGCTTACTCAGGAGGCTGAGGCAAGAGAATTGCCTAAGCCCAGGAGTTGGAGGTTGCTGTGAGCTGTGTGATGCCACAGCACTCTACTGAGAGCAATAAAGTTTGAGATTCTATCTCTACAAAAAAAAAAAAAAAAGAGCAAAGTAGAAATAATTTTCTGAAAAAGGTTTGTCACGTAAAGCCATGGGGGAAGGGTGATGCCATGAGGGCTGGAGAAACCATCATGGTCAGGACTATGTAGTCTTGGTTTTCTGCAGCCTGACAATAAGGACACATCACATTCTGTCCTTTCTCCCTCAGAAGAGAGGCTGCTTAGTTCTCAGGTCTGAATCGTGTTCCATTCCAATCATTAAACTACTAAAATCCAAAGTTTTACTCGTTGGAAATTCAGTTGGTTTGTAAGAAATTGCTGTGTAATAGACACCCAATTTCAAGGATATGAAGATAAATAAGATTTGTGCAGTTATGCACTTGAACTCTAGATACAAGAATTGTCTCAGATTGGTTTGGATGCCCAAAGATGATGGAATTAGCCTTGATCTTAAACATTATGTAGATGGGCTACTGGGGGGCATCTTCAGGGATTCCTTCTTCTATAGTTTCTTATGCCCTTTGGCTCACCTCAATTTCTCCCATTCATTAAATCAGATTGGTAATTTTATCTGATTTCCTTCTCTGCTTCACGAGAGATGGTAGGAGTCTGTATCTAAAGGATAGAGCACTTTAATTCCCCAGAACTCAAATAAACCTAGCTCCCCCAGATTATGTGTTGCTAACAGCAATAGGACAACTGAAAATGTTATTCCACGTCCCAGGTCCATTCCTGCTGATTGACCACCGAGGTGGGTTAGAGAAGCCTCCATCCAGAACTTAACTCCCAGGCACTCAGATCCCTCTGCTGGCTGATAATGGAAGCACTGCAGTTGTTTTTAGAAGAATTAAGATGTTTTGAGTGATCATTTTATTTTTCTTTCCCTCTCTCTTTCTCTTTCTTGCTAGCCCCATAATCCTTAATACCCTTCTTTTAGTGTCTGTAATTACTATATTGAGTGCTACTTCATAGCCTGTTCCTGCCAGAAGATCACTGCCTGATAGGTGCTGGCTGAATTAATGCCTCAAAACAGGGTTACAGTAGCTGCTGTAGAAGTAGGGAGGGGATGGTAGGCCCTCCACTCATGAACCATTCATTCCTGCCTCTGACACCACAATGGTCATGATAATGGCAAATGTTTTTGCACCCTTGGAACCAAACACTTAAACACTTTACAGGCATCATATCATATAGTTCTTACTCAGCCTTGTGAGGCAGCTTCCCTGTCATTAACTCTACTTCACAGACAACAAAACTGGAGTCAGGGAGCTCGTTTACAGTGGAGCTCAGGATTGGAGTTCAGGGCCCCCTGGCACCATGGTCAAACTGTGAACTAGACTTCAGATGCTCTGGGCTTTCCAAGCCCACATCTTGGCAAAAGTTCTTTGATCTTGATCTCTGCCTGAAAGTCTCTTCCCTCCTTTATCTTTTCTTAGAAACTCTGGCTTCTTCAGGAGTCAGTTCACAGGTTGCTTGGAGAAGGGGTGCCCCCACCTCACCTATTTTGATTGTGTTTGCAGAGGCCCTCTGAACTTTACAGGCCACTAATGGAGCACTTACTCCACTCACTGCTCATTTTTCTCTTGGTTCCTCTACATTTCTATTTCCCCAGTAGCCTGTGACCTCCTGAAAGGCAGAGAGCCTCTCTTATCAGTCTTTATATCCTGGTCCCTAGTGCCGACCTCAGGTCATAGTAATAAAAATAACAGTAGTGCTTTATATTTACTGAACACCTATCTTGGGTCAGGCAGAGTGCTAAGCACTTCACGTTTCTCAATAACCTGTACAAATGTAGAATTATCACCCCTATTTTATAGATAACGAAGCTGAGGCTTAGAGTTTTGTAACTTGCCTGAGGTCACCCAGGAAGTGACAAGGCCAGGGCTTGACTCTACCTCTTTCTGAACTTCTTTCACATTTTATTAGTTTCCATGCCCTCCTTTTTTTTTTTTTTAACCTGATTAGACTATTTTCTCTTTCAGTATTGATTAAGAAGTGTGAATAGCAATATTACATTTTCTGTGCTAAAATTAGTCGTACCCTGAGCAGCACGTATGGTATCTCTCCTAATTGAGGGTCTTTGAAAGAAGGGGGCCGTTTAGGTAAATCAGATCTTGAACTTGTTTGAAGAAAAACATTTGAGAAATATAAAGACAGAGGGTAATGTAGATATGCTCAGAATCTATTTCTTTCCCTA
Organism: Galagoides demidoff; assembly: GCA_963574575.1. Lineage (NCBI taxonomy): Eukaryota > Metazoa > Chordata > Mammalia > Primates > Galagidae > Galagoides > Galagoides demidoff. The sequence goes on from CAUYQV010009620.1 coordinate 11,942, forward strand.
GCAACTCCATATAAAATTTTGCAGCAACTTAATGAAATATTTTCTGAAATAATTGCTATGCTCATCTGGCTCATTAGTCACTTAGAACTGCCAAGTGTAAATTAAGCATTTCTGACACTGGGGGTTCACTGAGTACAGATGTAGTTATCCAGGAGAGGCCAATCCAAAACTGTTTGCTTTCAGGACCATAATTAAAACCAAAAAAAAAGAGAGAGAGAAGAAAAGAAAGAAAGAAAAAGAAAAACAATCTCTGCAATTAGATTTTATGTTAAATTTAGCCACATGTTAACTGTTGAAGTATCCCAGATATACATTGGTCTTTACCAACCTAACTGGTGTATCATTTACCTGTCTTTAATTTAAGGTTCAGTATTGCTTACCTCAGATTTTTAAGTTACCAATGAAATTAGCAGATGGTTTAAGGTAGCTAAGTGCTGGAGATGTATAGGTTATCATTAGTGATGTCTGCATTTATAATTCTTCTGTTTCAATATAACATTTATAATATTTCATGGTATTAGAGCCTGTCTGATGATTATATTTTGGCAATACCTAGAAAACCCAGTAGCCTTTAAAGGTCACCTACTTGCCTTGTAGATATCATTATATCTTGAAAGTCATTAAGTCACTGACATCTTGGATTCATATTAGGGTAGCTGACATTTCCATTTTACAAGATGTGACTGAGCCTTACTCTGTAATGTGTAGTAGGTCCAGAATCAGCATGTTAGGGCAGTTAATGATCTTGGTCGGTCTCCATCATTGCACAGAAGAAAATGAGCTTTGGCGCAGCCATCTGCAGTGGCCAGCTCCCCCTACTGCCCTCGAGAACCACGTTGCGTTAAGGAGGCCACAGTTCCTCAGTCATCTGGTTGCACTGGTGTCTCACTGTGGTTTTGTCAATCTTCCTTCTCTTTCTGCAGGTTGCACCCCCTGGTTACACGGCGCTGCACAGGCGGGCAGGCGCGGCCATGACCACCGCCATCCTGGAGCGCCTGAGCACCCTGTCGGTGAGCGGGCAGCAGCTACGCCGGCTGCCCAAGATCCTGGAGGATGGGCTGCCCAAGATGCCCTGCACGGTCCCAGAGAGCGACGTGCCGCAGCTCTTCCGCGAGCCCTACATCCACACCGGCTACCGGCCCACCGGGCACGAGTGGCGCTACTACTTCTTCAGCCTCTTTCAGAAGCACAACGAGGTGGTCAACGTGTGGACCCACTTGCTGGCGGCCCTGGCCGTGCTCTTGCGCTTCTGGGCCTTCGCGGAGACCGAGGCCCTGCCGTGGGCTGCCCCGCACTCCCTGCCGCTGCTGCTCTTCATCCTGTCCTCCATCACGTACCTCACCTGCAGCCTGCTGGCCCACCTGCTGCAGTCCAAGTCAGAGCTCTCCCACTACACCTTCTACTTCGTGGACTATGTCGGCGTGAGCGTGTACCAGTATGGCAGCGCCTTGGCCCACTTCTTCTACAGCTCCGACCAGGCCTGGTACGAGCGGTTCTGGCTTTTCTTCTTGCCAGCAGCTGCCTTCTGCGGCTGGTTGTCTTGTGCCGGCTGTTGCTATGCCAAGTACCGATACCGGAGGCCTTACCCAGTCATGAGGAAGATCTGCCAAGTGGTGCCCGCAGGGCTGGCCTTCGTTCTGGACATCAGCCCTGTGGCACACCGCGTGGCTCTCTGCCACCTGGCTGGCTGCCAGGAGCAGGCAGCCTGGTACCACACCCTTCAGATCCTCTTCTTCCTGGTCAGCGCCTACTTCTTCTCCTGCCCGGTGCCTGAGAAGTACTTCCCGGGTTCCTGTGACATCGTGGGCCACGGACACCAGATCTTCCATGCGTTTCTGTCCATCTGCACGCTCTCCCAGCTGGAGGCCATCCTCCTGGACTACCAGGCCCGGCGGGAGATCTTCCTGCAGCGCCATGGGCCCCTGTCTGTCTACATAGCCTGCCTCTCTTTCTTCTTCTTGGCAGCCTGCAGTGCTGCCACTGCTGCCCTCCTGAGGCACAAAGTCAAGGCCAGACTGACCAAGAAGGATTCCTGAAGCTGGCCAGTGGGGCAAGCTGTGCAGGCAGCCTGTAGTGACTGGCAGAAAACTTGATACAATAGAAGTTGACTTTTTACCTTTAAGGGTTGGCTGTTAAGTTAATATGTATTTCCAAGATATGCTATACTGCAGTATTTGAGAGCCAAAGGATTCAGTTTTGTTGTTATCAATAAAGGTTTTCCTCTCCCTTTTGGATCATAGTCCTACACAGCACAGAAAGGGAAGAGATCTTGGTTGAGATTCAAGGGACACTGAATAAAGGAGAACCATCTTTATGCCTGAAAATTTAGCAGAATTCTGACTGTGGCCTCCAGGAGCAAGTCCTAGAGGCAAATGGATAATAAAATTGGACTGGAAAATAAATAGTGGCACCCTATTGGAATGGCCATCCTACCATGCTGGTTTGGGGGAATTGCATTGAATAAACTAACCCGAGAACCTATTTCATTTGGATTTTGGATTGTCCAGGGAGGGAAATTCAGAATCTTCAAGATGAATTGGTGAAACTCATAGGCATAATGAATTACTCAGCCCATCTGATTCCCATCCATCTTCTCTCATCCACTATAACAGTGACCTTTATCTCAGATGACTGTGTGCCTGGCCATTTCCTCTGAAGTGCTGTTCATGCCCATCCCGACCTTGCATGATAATATAAAGGACCGGGAAACAGTGTAGGAAGTGCTGGATTTGTGTGGACATTCAGGAAGCTTATTATCATATATTAATGTCAATGGTACTAGAAAGTACAGTGCCAAGAGCCACCTAGAGGCCCAGCCAAAAAGGATGGATGCTGTCTGATGTCATGGGACTCTTCTATTTTATACTTGTGGACTGCAGGTTACTTGAGAGCTATAAGGGCTAGGAGATCTGGAGACTGCTCCAGGGAATCATCTCCAGATTCTACTAGTGTGTTAAAAAGCCCCTGATAGGGTGAACTGGTTCTCAGGGTCCCTCTAGAGATCTAATTATTCAAGAGGAACCCAAGATCCAGCCTCCTATACAGATGCTGCCTGATGAAGGACCCGCATAACTCTCCCTGTTCAGGGTCCACAGGCAGACACTTCTGCTTCAACTTAGAGGAGAACGCTTCAAAATAATCAAGTCCAAGACAAGCAAGCATGTGTGTTCACTGTGGAGTGGTCCCCAATGTCTCCTTTGAGTGAAAAGGTGTGACCCAGGCACCCTGTAGCAGAAGTGCTCTGGAACATGGCAGCCAGCAGCTTCTGTGGCATAGGTGGTACTTGCAGTTGGTGTTTTCTGGCCACGCAGCCCTCTCTGAGGATTGACTTCTGCACCAATCCAGTGAAGGAGGCTGTGTCAGAGGAAGGGCTGCGAAGCCCTCTCCTCAGAGGCTACAGTTCTCATCAGTATAAGAAGTTCCCTTATTCACTAAAAGGGGAACTGGTTTGTTTTAACTCCAATTATGTAAACCTCTTGTATTAGTAGCTTATTTTGTTGTCTTCAGATCTTTGTTTTTTTCCTTTTTTTGAGAGATTTGTGGCTTTTGTGCCTTATAAATGGAAATGTATGAATACTTAATGTATGCCCATGTAGAATTTTCTGTTTTGAGTTACTGGAGTAAGAAAAAAGAATTCATTGCTTTCCAACCAGTGAATGAAAGAAACTTTGGAAAGCTAGAGTTGTGTATCAGTCAAAAACAGACAAAAAAAAAAAAAAAAAAGATGTTCAACTGAAGCTTTCCTATATCAAGAAAGCAGGTGTCCTGTCAGCTACATTGTTTTCCTAGATGGAGTTCTCCTGTTTATCCTCAAATAATCTGAACTTCCATGTTACCCAAGTGTCTTAACACAAGCTTCTCGTGTCTAGGCCAAATTCACGGCAAACACAAGTTAGCAAAACTGAACAGAGTTGAACTGAACAAGAGGATGAGGGAATTGTGCAAATACTTTGCAAACGTAGAGTCATTTTAAAAAAGGAACTAGAAAGTGAAATTTTTGTTATTATGAATTCAAAGACTGTATTTTTAGAAGTTGGAAGGAGAAGTGAGGGAAGAGGGCACAAGAAAGCAGGGTGTCAATGAAGATCTTGACTATAACTGTGATGGTACTGGTGGACAGAGATCTAGGTCAAATGCAGGTCATTTTTAAAAAGAGAGAACAGGAGGTGGAGCGGTGATCCTCAGATGCATGCACAGACCAGGGCCAGTCTGCATACTGTTAATGGCCTGTGACACAAGAGAGGCACTAAACATAGATATTGCCATATAGTTTTTATTTTAATTTACATAAATATTGGCCCCTCAAGTGATCAGAAATAAAAAAGAAGAAGTTTTTTAGAAGAGATATTTGAGAGGCCTTGAGGTAGTGGGCTATCAGCATCTTATTAGAAATATATAAATACAGGAGATGCAGATGTTTTTAACTACTCAGACTTTTGAGAGGTTAAATTCTCCTTTTAAAACACTTAATGACTGTATCAGTAAGGAACAGATCTAGTTTGTTTAAAGGGAATAATTAGGCAGAAAGGGAAGGCCGTCTTGTTCTATAATAGCCCCTCCCACAATAGACTATTGGAAGGGCTGCTGGTTCTCCCTCTCCCTTTTTTAGTTAAGACTTTCAACCTATTAAAATATAAATAGAAAAAAACTAAACTTATCCATTGTTTACATCTGTCTGTGAGTGAAAATCCTGATGGATTTGTCTGAGCCTCTACTCGGCGTAGAGAGAGACGATAGCAGGACATAACAAAGTGGAGACACGTTTGCCTGTTTCCCGATTGACTAGTTCTCCCTGACCTGTGTTTACTGACCAGTAAATGTTAATATTCTTAAGATGTTACAGTTTCATTTCTAATTTCAGTTGAAAGTACTTTACTCCATGACAATATTCTTAAGTGTCTTCTCCTGGAAGTTTGAAAGAAGTAGTAGGAGTGGAGGGCCATGGAAGGAAGGTAGTTTGTTCTGGCCTCCATTGCCTACCTATTCACAAATTGCTACACTGTAGTTCCAAATGGATCCTGCAGATGGTGATGGTGCCATAGGGCACAGCCACTGTCCCCAGGTCTTCTGCCTACTAATTTTGTTGATCATGCGTTTTGTTTGGTTGCTCGGCAAAGAAAAAAAATAGAACTAGGTTATGTCCATATAAATGACTTACATAAAAAACCACCAAATGGATTTTGAAGATGAATCATTGTTGTGTCAGCAGTTTAAAGAAACAGCTACCTTGTTTCTTTGACAAGGCACTTTCTGAGGGCTACCTTGATGAGGCCCATCCTAAAGAAAGGTTTTATCTAGACATTGCCAGGAGAAAGAGGCCGGGACACTTTACATCCATAAAGAAGTAAGAAAATAGAAAAGCTTTTTTAAAAAGTCTGCATACCCAAACCCCAGAATATACGTGTACACACACATACTAATCCCTACTTATGAGTAGAACACACAACGAGCTATGGGGTTAATCACCATGAAGATTTTAAACTAATTAAACAAACACTTTTACTTTCATAGGTAATAGTTTAAAGATTTCAGAATTTTGAATTGATGAACTACATTTTTTGATATCTAAAGATTATGAATTATACTATAAATCTACCATAACAGATAATGTAATGTATGTGTTGTGAAATGTGACCGCTAAGGCTGAGCTCAGAGGCTCGTACCTGTAATCCTAGCCCTCTGGGAGACCCAGGCAGGAGAGTCGCTTGAGGTCAGAAGATGGAGACCAGCCTGAGCGAGAGGAGACCTGGTTTCTACAGAAAAGCCCAGAAAAAGCAGCTGGGCACAGTGGTGCGTGCCTGTGGTCCTCGCTATTCAGGAGCCTGAGGTAGGAGGATTGCTGAAGCCAAGGAGTTGAGGTTGCAGTGGGCTATGACGACAACGCTGTACTTGAGCCCAGGTGACAGAGGGAGAACCTGGCTAAAGGAAACAAAAAGCAAAACTTAAGAAATGTGACCTTTGTCCGTTAAATAATTTTTAGCCTTCACTATTAAATTTAAGTAGCTGTGGAAAAGGTGATCCTCTAGGCTGCCGCAGCTTCAGGCTTTAGTACTATCACACCAACAGTTAGAAAGCAGCATTCCTATGGCTAGAGGCCCCACCTGGACAATTAAGGATTTCCCTGTTGCCCAAACCCAAGCAGGGGCACTGGGCAGTTTGAATATGCTTTCGTTGTCACCGTTAAACTCAAGAATTTATTGAGTACCTATTAGTGGCAGGGGTCGGATTGGCTCTGGAGATACTGGAGTGTAGAAAAAGAGGCACAGACCCTGCACTCAGAGAGTCAGCATTCTGCTTAGTGAGGACCAGCATCGTGCCCTTGGACCATGGCTGGGTCACCTTCCCAGATCTTGGTCCCAGATCAAGGGACCCTTAGGAGGGCCACATGCCCTGGGGAAGCAGGAATCTGGTTTGGCTCAGAACCTTTTCAAAAGGATTAAGCTCTTTCCTCTATCTCTCTAGAGGCTGAAAACATTTTCCCTCCAGCAAAGTTGTCATCTTAAAGCCACCTGGACCTCCAGTTGTTCCTGCCGCCTCTGCAGCCCTTCCCACTGCCCTCTAGTTGTTTTAATTGAGTCCTGGGCATCCTTGAACATCCAGACACAAAGGAGCCCAATACTTCCACAAACAGCATAGGCTTCCCAGGCACATGAAGTCCCAGCCTTGGTGGAGGGGGATGTAGGGGTTTAACCTGAGTGGAGTTCCTGACTTGGTGAGTTGAAAACAGCATGCTGCCTTCTTTTAAAATAATAGAATAATAACAACATTAACCCTTGTGGAATTCCATGGAAAAAAATTTCATGTGGAAGGAAAATTGTTTTTATTAAAAAGAATTTAAATATTAACCTTGAGAGCATCTCCACCTAATTAAGGGTTCTTCTCACATGAGTCTCATTGGAAGCGGTGTTTTGTTCACTGTAAAGACTTCAGGAGGGGCTCGGTGCCTGTGGCTCAATCGGCTAAGGCGCCAGCCATGTACACCTAAGGTGGCAGGTTCGAATCCCCAGCCCGGGCCCGCCAAACAACAATGATGGCTGCAAACAAAAAATGGCCGGGCGTTGTGGCGGGCACCTGTGGTCCCAGCTACTTGGGAGGCGGAGACAGGAGACTCGCTTGAGCCCAGGAGTTGGAGGTTGCTATGAGCTGTGATGCCATGGCACTCTGCCCAGGGGGTTAGCTTGCGGCTCCGTCTCAAAAAAAAAAAAAAAAAAAAAAGACTTCAGGAGGCTTTGACCAAGTCAAAGGCTACAAAGTAACATGTCAAATTTTATCCTGCTTTGGGCTTCCCAAAGCATTTTTATATCCATTTGAGCTTCTAAACTATGTGAAGTAAGGCC
>CAUYQV010009621.1:0-22155 GCA_963574575.1 Galagoides demidoff
CGGGCGCCCGTGGTCCCAGCTACTTGGGAGGCAGAGGCAGGAGACTCGCTTGAGCCCAGGAGTTGGAGGTTGCTATGAGCTGTGATGCCATGGCACTCTACCCAGGGGGATAGCTTGAGGCTCCGTCTCAAAAAAAAAAAAAAAAAAGAAGTACATGTTTATATCAAAGGAATCCCTTGAAGGAAGAATGAAAAAAGAAAGTGTATCCATGGACTATTAATGAAGAGTTCTATGATTTCCAAGATTTGATTGCCATTGCCAACGTTTTGATTGGTATTTGTGATGCTTTTCTACTTCACCAGACTCACAAACACAGCGTTTCTAAGGAAGTCTGCGGTTTCATGTATTTGCTGCTTACTTTCTGATTTAGTTGCATATTTTGGTTTTCCTTTTCTCATTTTAGAAAACACAACTCATTACTTACTCATATTTGTACATTTTTCTCATTTTGGAAAACACAACTCATTACTTACTCATATTTGTACATTTTTCTCATTTTGGGAAATACAACTCATTACTTACTCATATTTGTACATTTTTTATGTAAATAAGGCAGTAAGCTAGGGTGTATTTCCTGACAGTTATATATCACTTATAGGTAATTTTCAACAATAAAACTTAGTTAATAAGAATTATGACTTAATTTTCATGTTTCAAGGGTGGCTTTTCAGAATGGCCAACATTAGATCTTTTAAGTAGCTTACAACTTTAAAAGCACTGGTTTTCAATAACATGTAAAGCCAAGAAGTAGAGTACCACGAGGCTGATATTGAGGCCTGCTGAGTTTTGATTGAAGAGGGAAGGACAGAGGTGGTCCTAGACCAGTGCTTGCCAGTCGGACATTCTGTGGTAATGGAAATGCCCCCATCAGTACCATCTAGTGTGAAACCACTCGCCATATTTGACTATGGAGTACATACATTATAGCCAGTGTTAATGAGAAAATGTATTTCAAATGTTATTTAATGTTAATTAATTTAAATTTAAATGGCCACCAGTGGCAAATGGCTTCCACATTGAGCAGTGCAGACCTGGAGCATAGTATATCTGGGAGAGGTCTAGATGCTGAACTGGTGCTGGGCAGTGCTCGTGGGCAGGTGATGGCTGAGAGCATTGGGCTTCAGAAGTTAAAATTGTAGAAGAGATGCTTCTCCTGGGGACAGGAGAATGGGAAACACGAGTTTTCACTACTTCAAAATTGTGTCTTGGAATTTCCTTGTTCATCATTAGAGGTTATCCTAGTGTGACGAACAGACTAGAGGAATTGCCAATGTTGTTTTACTATTTTTTCCCAAATACTCATTCAAATATAGTTGAAAAATACATAACATCAGAATATCCAACTATGAATGTAAATACCTAAAAGAAGGTATCAGTGTAAAAAATAATTTATATAAGTGAGCACGGAGGAATTTCACAATCCACATGTAAACATGGTTTAGCAACGAGAAGACCAACAATTTAAATTAACAAAGAGCACAGTGAGATAAAAATGCTTTATCATATTTCAGCAAGAAGCCATCCCCACATCTGTGTACACCTGGGAAACTGGGTTAGTGTTTTCAGATATATCCTACCTTCCCCTTTTGGTTTTATAGCTATAAACATAGGCATTAACTTAATAACTTGCAAATTTTTTTTGAGTTAACAAAGTCATTGCTGACAACAGGGATAATAAATGTTACTCTGTGTATTCTATGTCTCTGTTCCATTAAGAGCAATATCTTAGGACAAGGTAAATGTCAATTACTCCTTACTTTAGTATTCCCACTTGTTCAGTGGTATGATAAGAATGCCACCAATTATCATTTTGCTGATATCCATCATAATGAGAAACTGTTAAGTTAATGATGAGACAGGTGCTCATCATTTAAGGGTCTCCTGAGAAGACTGCTCACTTAGCCATTAATAACATTTCTGAGACATATTCTATTTATGGATTCCATAAAGACTTGCTTTCATGAGCATCTGGATCATTACTGAGAAAAAATCAAGTTATTGCTAGAATTTTTAAAAATATTTTCTAAAAGAAACCCAATTAGGTGAGTCTTTTGCAGTTTTTATAAGATTAAAAAATAATAAAGGTAAAAGTGTGCTTTAGTCTTAAAAATGGGTGTTAAAATCTTTTCAGCAATTTACCAACTTAATGAAAATTAAATTTTACTGAGTGTGTATGTACTAGCTGTAGGGAACCATCCAGGTGGAGCAGACAGAAATAAAATGCATTTGATTTTTATTCTGACTTAACAGAAATCTATTTTCTCACAGTTGTAGAATCTACTAGTCTGAGATTAAGATGTCAGCAGGGTTTAGTCTTTCTGAGGCCTCTCTCCCCGGCGGTGAGTGCACACAGCCTCCTCCCTGTCACATATGCTTCCCTTTGTACATAACTACCCCCCAACATCCTCTTCTTATAAAGACATACCTCATATTAGAAGAAGGCCCAACCTAATGACCTTGCTTTAACTTAATTACCCCTTAAAAGAGCCTGGCTTCCAAAACTGGGGGTTATGACTTCAACGTATGAATTCAGAAAACACAGGTCTGCCCATAAAGATAAGGTCTTCAAGGTGAACCCAATAATTAAAGAAGATAGACTTCATTAAAGTGTATAGACTTGAAATATAAACAGTTGTTAAGAGTTTTTGCAAGACTTTAAGATAATGTAAAATGTAGTTATTATTAATTATTATGTAATTATTCTTATTAACTGGAAAGATTGTTTCAAACTGAAGTTTGGGAAGAGACATCATGACTTTAGGGAAAAGGTGGAAATTCAACTTACTCTTAATCCAGGAAAGTGAGATGTCACTAATAATCACAGAGCTAGGAGGCACATAGCTATAGGACAAAGGGCAAGCAAGTTGTGATGAAACGCACGGAGATTAAACTGGGGAGTTCCATTGGAGCACAGTGTGTAGGAACTGAAAAGACATCCTGAGGTTTGTAAGTTGAACAGAAACAAGATGAAAAGAAGGAACCTTCAAGATACATAAGGGTGTGTGCACATAAAAATGGGGTGTGCACTGAGACGTCTCCCCGTCCGCACCATGCAGGAGTGCAGAAGTACGCATGCGTGCTACTCTGTCGGCTATAGTGGGAGGCCTCGGGCTATGAACTCAAGGCAGGAAAAGGATGACTAGTCTAAGGTGACCAGATTTTAACATCAGTAAGGCGGGACAACATGGCCAGGGGGGCGGGGCTGGGACTGGGCAGGGCAGGGCCTGACAACAATGCAAACTTTGATAAGCAGTTCTCAATAATCACTTCTCAGCAATTATTTGTTATTATTACAGTTTAACATTATAAAATTAACAAAAATGATATAAAACTCATATTCTGGCGAAATAGCCACATGGCAGCCGAAAACATTATATTCCCTTCTTGTTCTCCCGCCCGTTTGTGAATTCTTTCCAAAAATCAGGACTTTTTTAAATTGCCGCAGGATGCGGGACAAATTGTTGAACAGCAGGACGTCTGGTCACCCTAGACTAGTCTATTAACTTATGCCCAGAGCATCCCTTTGATAAAAAATATAGTACAAGGGAAAGAATGTGCACATGTAATGTAGAACAGTTTAGTGCCGAAAACAAGAGCATCCAGTCCGAATGAGCCAGCAGGAGCGGCTGTTGGCCACGGGGAGGCGCTGCCCAACTGTGGTTGCGGGTCTCTCACCGTGGACACCGGGCTCCTGCATCTGCCATCTGAGAACTCCGGCGGGAGAGGTCACTGTGGTGGCCTCCACTGACACGAACTCCCTGCGTCTGGACATGTCTCTCTAAAGGGCGTTGGCTCCAGGAGGAAATAAATGGCCTCATTGCTACTAATGTTTTTAATTGTGGGTTCAACAGGGAGAATAAGCCAGGCCCAGAGTAGAAAGCCCCGTCCCGAGAGGACTCAGGGATTACTTCTTGGCCCCATCTTCCCCAAACAAATTCCTACCGCCTCTGAACGGCAAGTGTGAACTGGAGTAAAGAGAAAACCACTGCGATTCATAACTTGAGGCTGTAAAATGAGCAAGACTCTAAAAGATATTGAGATTTCATTATTCCTTTAGGGAGGGCTGACTTGTTATAGGTAATTGGAAAGGTGGAAACCCACAGGTAATAAAAAGCAAAGGAGCCCAGAGAGAAAGAGAAAGCAGAAGAACAGTAAATAAAGAAGTGGTTCGGACGAGACGCCATGGGGGTGGGTGGGACTCCGGGGGCTTCCTCTGTCAGCCCAGGCGGGAAACCTCACCCCTTATGCAGCAGGAGGGACTAAAATTGATGAGAAAATATTCAATCTCTAGCCTCATCCCCGCCAGCTTCAATACAACTTTAACTCCTTTGGGAAGAGCTAATTGACAGTTCCCTGTTGTCCACTGGACAGAATAGTGAAAGGAAACCCAGCCGGAGGTTGTGGAAGTGGGGTATCACATTTCCCCCTTAACTTGATGGTCAATGGCAACATTGGGTTCCCTAGGAGGAAAGGGGCATGTACCAATCAGTCACCAGCCCGCTAGGAACAGGCAGTGGTGCCCCCTCCCCCACCTGTAGGTTATTTCATGCATCCTGTATAATAGACAGAACACCAGCCAAAGGAGGTTATCCTGTAAGCCACACGGCAATTTAGAGTCAGTTATTATTAAAGGACAAGATGAAAATATTCATGGTTATAGATACTATATGTATGTATATAAATTAGAGGGTGGAAATGCCTTTCTAAATGTAATACTATAAGCAGATATAATTGGAAATTGCTGATAGCATTGACAATTTTAAATTTTAACATGTCTGTAAGTAAAATATATCGAAATAAAACATCATTTATAGCCTATAAAGATATATATATATAAGTATTATGTACCCATAATAATTAAAAAGAAACATATACATATTTTTGAAATAAAATGGATTAGAAATTTAATACAGCATATAAAATTACAAAAAATAATGAGAAAAAAAACAGTAAAAAAGAAAAGGGACATGAAGACAGGATGTCTGACATAATGTGTGTAAAATGGATACACTAATGACTATGCTAACCACCCCCGTCCCATCACTGTACATTATATGGTAATGTACAGTAAAAGGACACACTCTATAAATGCACACAATTATTATTTGTCAATTAAAAAATGAAAATCAAAGGAACACAGTGAAATGGACAGAGGACTGAGCAAAATCTACAATGAAAACAAATCATGTTACAAAAATGGGGGGAAATCAGAAACAAATAAGAAAAAAAAAACATAAATTGCTAGTAAACATGAAAAAAGTTCCATAGTTCCAAAAACCAAAGTTCCATAAATTCAGATTAAAAAAATAATGACTTAAATGTTTTTGGCCCTTCAATTAGGAAAAATATTAGCAAAAGCAAAAGTAAAATGGTTTGATGTTAGTTCTAACTGTATTTTTTTGAATGCTGTATGCTGACATACTTCAGAGAGATTTGCAATGTTTTCTTTATATAACCTTCTGGGCAGAGTAGTACAGCATCCCCACTTTATAAATAAGGAAGTAGACACTCAGACACCTTGCAAATTGTGTAAGATCCAGAACAAGCTCATTATCACACAAGCCCTAATCTTTCTGCAGTTAGAGAGTATTTCTGCAACACATGGGAAGGACCAAGAGAGATGTTTGATGTAGAAATGAAATAAGTGAACAATGAAATAAGTGTTTAAGAAAAATTCATTTGTGTAAAAAATTAAGAGTTTGTGTAGAACATTTTTTTTTAAAGAGTGATGAATATTAAACATTCTGTGACACCTTTTGCATGCTGGCTCTCATACTGGTAGTCTCTGCTAAACTTGGGACATAAGCTGACAGTCACTGGGCGGCATCAGTGTTTACACCATGTGCCTGCATGCCTGAATTTTTCAGTAGTGCTCTGTCCTATCCCACAGTAACCACCACATCTTTCCCCTTCACTGGGCATCTTATATACAAGAACTTATAATGATAGTATCTGAGAAATCAGTTTGAGCCCAATAAGCTATAAATTTAAATTGTCCACCTCAAGGGAGGAAAACTATCCCTTCGGACCATAGTGCCTTCAGCAAAGAATTTAATAGCTCATCAAAGGCCAAGACCAAAGAGAAACCTCAGCAAGCAGGGACTCACTAAAAGCTGCAGGAAAGGATGCCCACAAAAACTGGAGAGGAGAGCAGGGTAAGCAAATGTCTCTTCCCTGGTAACTGCTTAAACCAGGAAGGCATCCGGGTGCACGTTGCAAATGCACCTCTGGTTTTCTTTATTTATTTTTGTATTTCCCTTTCAATTACGACAGTAATTCCAGACTGAAACAGCGAAATAGTTCCTGAATAGTTATGGAAACACACTATTGTAATGTATTGATTTCATGAACCCAATATAATTTAGCTATGCTTGAAATTGTACGTTTCCTGGTTAGACTCCAAATTATATTTTGTTCTTTTAAAATTCAAAATGATGGTGTGGAATTTTACATGCTGAATAGCATTAAAAACAAATCTACATATTGTTCGTGCATGATATACAAGGAATGTTACTTCTTAGATCATTCATTACTATATCACACAAGATTTCATGTTACCCTCAAAATGACTCATGTGACGATCCTTATAATTCTGAAAACTGGATAGAATGCATACTCCAGAGTGACTCAACATGCCAATTCTCAGGAGATTAACAAAGCTCTAATTTAGCACAGTAGGTTCGTGATAACACACACAAAAAGAAGTGAGAGCAACTTCTATACTTCAACGTTATTTTGGAGAAGGTTTACATTTTTCAATTACGTTGATTTCAAAAATTGCATCATCATTTATCCATTTATTCTGAAGATAAAAAGATATTAAATTATTTAAGTTTAATTTTATGATATTTTCACATGTTTAGAGCCTTCCATCAAAAGATATCCATGTGGTAAAGGGGAAAGTTGGTCACAGCACTGTAATGAGTCTGTGTTTCTACAAAGGAGGTAGGCTACTCACGGTGGTGACTTAGTGGTACGTGTGTGTGTAGATGGAGACTTAATTATGTATGAGTTTCCTTAAATATGTTAAGAGTTCTGCCAAACACCCAAAAGTGTGTCTCTATAACCTCTGATTAGATAAGTCCCTGTCACTCCAATTCTTACACATTCTGAAGCCCAGGCCAAATTTTTGGGAATGTCTTTACACTTACAGCATTATATGACATAAGGACTCTTCCCACTCCTACAATAATGGCAAGTCACTTAACTCGGCTAGGTAATTTGCTTGTCAGATTAAATTTTACTCCGGATTGTGAGACTGACACACCAATTGTTATAGTTACTTTGTATATAACATAAAGCCCCAGTGTGGCTGTGGTTTTAGTTGTTCTTTTGATTTCAACTTGCAGGAAATTTCTAAATTGTTTTGTCTTCAAAATTCGTTGCCTCTTAAGTTAAAAGCATTCTAAGTCTTTTCTGCAAATTTATGGAATGATCCATAGAAATTAGACTCAATTTCTCAATTGGTTTGAGCGATCTGATTTCTATTTTCAGAAGCTTCATTTCCTGACTCTTGAAAATATTCACATGCTATGACTAGAATTTCGGCTGGAAGATCCAAGTGGCACTTATGTGAAGTTTCTAACACTTATCATCAAAGCTGGATGTGACCCGTTTTCATTAAAAAACAACAAGGATATGATTGCTGGGCAGCTCTGCCTCAAAAGATAAATGTGCTACATAGTGGACATAACGCAAAGAAATTCAGAATTCCTTGTCTGGAAAATTTGAAATCTACCAAAGTTAGATAAATGTTATTCCAAATCTGATCAAAGATGTGCACCCACATCAAGAGGATTGTATTAAAATACCAAAAGGGACCACATGTAAAACACATTGAGATGAGGAAGCCGCAACACTCACACAAGTTGAAACTGCAGAGAGAATAAACTTTGCTTACCAATCTAAATCGTTTACTCAAGAATGGTAAGAGAAGGTGTAAAATTAAAAATTTTCCCTTGACTAAAGTTTCATTAGGACTTGAAGGAAGAAATATAATTGCCTTATGTCTTTGATGCAAAGACCATTTTTTCTATAATCTTATTGGAATTTGGGAGCAAACAACAGACATAATTTGTCTCAAATTCAGTCTTAGAAGAATGATTATAATTTCCAAAGATTTTTAATTCTCCTTCAAGTCCTTTAACTGCATAGCAAAGTGGAAACATTTGTCCAATTCAAACAGAGTCTTAACTGAATCAATATGTAAATATACTAAGGCATGATGCATGCTAAGACATTTATAACCCAAAGAGAAAGTGTCCTATTCATTCACATGATAATCTTAAAGAGAAGGTCACTTAATTACATGGTATATTCTAGCCTACAGGAAAAAAAAAGGAATTAGTGTCACTTCTCATGGAAAATTATAACTAATATAGTTTTTAAAATTGAATGTAAAAATCTAAGTGCTTAGAAAGTTTTCATTCCATTTAAAGAAGCAAAGATTTGTTTGTATATCTTTAGAGGGTACCAAAAATATATTTCTCCTTTTAAGAAATGGAATATTATATTAAAACTATAATACTCAATCTACTCCAATAACAAGAGATTAGTACAAGTCAGATTTGACTTCTGCTCAAAGTGGCTCCCATCAGTGATCAGACGTTTCCGATTATGGCTGACTCCCTCTTGAGCAACAGTGACCAAAGTGTCTGCTTGTATCACCACACAATTCATTATTTCTTTCTGAAGTACCACCAGTATAGCCTGCTTTCGAAGGTACACCACATCCTTTAAGGTCCCCAGTGCCTAGACCCCCATTGTTGTATTTCCGCAACGTTCACAAATTTCAAAAACCACTCCAAAATTGTGCTGTTTTCCAACCACCATGTTCTTTGACTGTTCTTCCTGTTTCATGGAAACAGGCTTTCATTTGATTAATGTCGTCTTTTAAGCAAATGCCATACTACACGTTGCTACCATAATCCAATTCAACTGCAAAAAGTGATACATAGATAGCATTGCTTAAAATGTGTGGGCATTTTTTTGCACACCCCAGTATATTTGGAATAGGAACAATGTTATTTAAGTCCACCTATCTTGCTTAGTATTATCTCTACTTTGTCTAGGCTATTTTTATTTAATATTCAGAAGTCTTGTGGTGGCAGTGATATATATTATGCACATTTCACTCTAAAGTTTTACAGCTGGCTCTGGCATCAAATCTTCTAATAGTTTCAAATTTCCCATAAACTCATTGTAGTCCTTCGGCAGAAGAGATTCCTGGCATAGCTGTCTTCAACAATGGGCTTTACATCAGAAAAATCTAATTCCTTGGACAACGGAATAGAAAACATTTATTACAGTTTAGGCTAGACCCCTTCCCTGGCATATCAGATTTCTCTAGCTTTTTAAAACATCCATCCTCCTGAATCCATTTAAAACATCTCTACCTCCTGAAATCAATAGAAAATTTTGCTCTACAAATTTGACATTTAATGCACTTGACAACTAACGTATAGTCATATAAGATCTTGCACTTGTTTATGTGAATGCATTTACCACTGTTGTTATTATCATCCTCTATTAGGACATATAAGAAGGTAAAAAGTGATAAGAGGAAAAATGTAGGCAGAGAGAAAATAGTACTAGCGTCTCTTCTCAACATTCCCTTAGCATCTGTTTGGCCTTCACAAAAACTGAATGCAGGGCAATTATACAACGGACAGCCAATACAGGCTTTATGGATTTAACAATTGAACAAATAGCACAAACACAAGGTCAATCTAGCAATTATACAGACAATTTAAAGTCACACCTGAATTTACAAATGACGTCAGCACTTCTGCAATCAGTCTTCTTCCTCTGCACACGTTCTCAATCAATTGGAATAAAAAAACATTCTTTTGGAGTTACTGTGTGTTCAACATGTGTGTGTATAAAGACAATTGAAATTACTAGACTTACTTTCTCTAAAATATAGCCATTTAGCCACACAAATAGGAGAGTGGCACTTTAAAGATTTGTTTTAAATCTTATTTTTCAAATGCTCAATATAAAATTCTTTTAAAAAAGCAAGTTTTATCAATATTCAAACTTAGCATTACAAGAGGTTTTTCACAAGTTGAAGCTATTCAGTGAAGAACTGTCATTATTTAGTTGAGGTCAAGGAGGACTGTGACAACAGGGAACATTGGAGTAATAACATATTTTAATTTTTGCTTTTAATTTTATTTCTAATGTCCTCCAAATAAAACTTACCCTCTTCACAAGATTTCTTTATATGAAGTTTTCCATCAAACATGTGACAATTTATTACATTCTTGCTAATCTTGGGTGCAATAAGAGAAATTTAAACCAGTATATTAAAATATATTGTTATACAAAAGCCAAACAAATATAAGTATCAGTGAATTTTTAAAAATATAAATAAATAAATGAACTAACTCTAAATTTTTATTTTAGACATAGAATATTTATCATAAAATAGTCATTTCTTCCAACTGCTATCATGTACACAATGACTTTTTTTTAATTAATTCATAGTTGTGTACATCAATGCAATCATGGGGTACAATGTGTTAAGAAAACCACAGCTCATTTCCTGCTACTGGACTAGTGGGTCCTTATAATACAATTTATAAAAATGCTTATTAATGAATTAAATAATCAACTGATTTATGTTGATTTATTTATTTTGACTCAGTTTTGAGGTCTTGGCTAAAAGCAGATGAGTTTTCCTTCTTGAGCAGACGGTAAGTCCACACCCGTACCACTTCCCTCATCGGGCTCTCACACTTCCCAGACACTATGCACCTTCACCAATTATTCCACATGAGATATCAAGCACATAGTGACAGCTCTCACCCCACTTAGCCCACAAAATTATTCAAATTAGCCAATCAAGTGCATCAATTCATGAATGATAAACTGTGGTGTATTCAACCATAATTCCATATATGGAATATTTTTCATTCATTAAAAACATGGAGACTTTATGTCTTCTGTATTTTACCTGGATTGATTTGGGTAACATCTTCCCAGGTATCACAGGAATGGAAAAAGCAAGTATCCAATGTACTCAATCCTAATATGAAACCAGTAACCTGTCCAAACAAGAGAAAAACACAACCACAATCAAGAAGGGAGGAGATGATGTGGGGGTGGTAAGTTCTCACTTAATGGACACAATGTAAGAGTATATGGCACACCTCCTAGGTGAAGGGCTCAAATACAACCTGGACTTTTTCTAATAAATGCAAACCTAGTATTTTGTACCCTCATATCAATCTGAAGAAAAAATTAGCCAATTGGCAGGGAACAGCGCAAACTTAGTTCAATCAACCCAATTTGCCATTGATAAACTGCCCCCTATAATTCTAGCTTGCTGTGCATTGTTCTCAGTAAAAGTCCCTGCTTGATGATCCTTTCTTATTTGGAGCAGTAAGTAGCAAAGAGTTCTGCTGGGTTAAAACAAAGCAATACCCAATTACATTCTGACTGTAAAATATTTCCTTCACCTATAAAGAGACACAGACTGAAATATAAGGGATATAAATAAATATCCCACACAGTAGAAAACAAGTATGAGCTGGAGTAACTATACAGTCTATTAGGTAAAATAGACTTTTAGTCAGAAACTATAAAGGGGTCAAAGAAGGTCATGTAATGATAAAGAGATCATTTGAGCTGGAGGAAACATAAATCTAAATCTCTACATACTCAACATTAGAAAACCCAGGTATGAAAGCAAATATTATTACCTCAAAAGGAGAGATAGTCAGTAGTTGAGGACCTCAGCCCGCACTCTCAGCAGTGAACATATCATCCAGACAGAAAATCAACAACAAAATTAGATTTAAGCTGTGCTGCATACTAATGTGACCTAACAGGCATTACAGAACAGTTCATTCCATGGCTACAGAATACCCATTCTTCTTATTGGCACATGAAACAATCTTTTGGATAGATAATATGTGGGGACACAAAACAAGTTTCAACACATTTAAAAAAAAAAACTCCAAAATTAAGTTATGTATCTTCTCATGTTGCAATAGAGTAAAATGAGAAGTAAATAACAAGGGAAACTGTGTAATAATAGAATTTGAGAATATGCTTCTGAGAAATGAATTGATCAATGAAGCAATAAAGAAGAATTTTTTTAAAGTTTTGTAAGAAATATAAACAAAAATACAATATATAAAACCTGTGATATATAGCCAAAGCAGTTCTAAGAGGGATATTTGGAGCAATAAATGCCTATATTGAAAAAGTAGAAAGATTTCATGCAAATAGCCTAATGATGCACTTCAAGGAATAGAATGGGAAGAACAAATCAAACTCAAAATTGTAGAAGACAAGAAATAATGAAGAGCAGTAACACAGAAATAATAGAAGAGCAGTACAAAATAGAAATTACATAAAACAAATGCAAAAACTCTTTAAGATTGATAAACATATTTAGTAAAGTTTCAGGATACACAATCAATATACAAAATAAGTAGTGTTTCTATATAGCAATAACAAACTAGCTGAAATAAAAATCAAGAAAGCAATCCCACTTCCAATAGCTACAATAAATTTAACTAAAGTGATAAAGATGTCTATGGTTAAAAACTATAAAAGACTGATGAACGAAAATGAAGAAGACAAAAATAAATAGAAATATATCTCATGTTCATGGATTGAAAGAATTAATATTGTTAAAATATCCACAAACCAAAGCACTCTACATATTAATGAAATTCCTATCAAAACACCAAGGACATTCTTCACAGAAATAAGAAAATAATTCAAAAATGCATATGGAATCACAAAAGACACCAAATAACAAAAACAACCCTGAGAAAAAGGAACAAAGTTGGAGGCATCATACTATTTACCTTCAAAATACATTATAAAGCTATAATTAAAAAGAAACAAAAACATAGTACCACTGTGAAAAACAGATGCCTAAACCTATAGATAATAACAGAATACCCAGGAACAAATTCACAAATTTACAGCCAACTGAATGTCCAGCAAATATGCAAAGAACACACTGGAAAAGAGCAGTCTCTTCAAAAATAGCTCTGAAGAAACTGGATATCTATAAGCAGAGGAAGGAAATTAGATCTTTATCTTTCACCATAGACAAAAATCAACTCAGATTGGATTAAAGACTTAAAGTAAGATGGTAAAACTTGAAAGTACTAGAAGAACAGTGATCTAAGCATTAATAAAGAAGAAAAGTCTCAAATCAACAACCTAAATTCCCACTACAAAAACATAAAAAAAACCCAAATAAACTCAGAGCAAGCAGAAAAAGGAAAATAAAAAAGTGAAAGCAGAAGTCAACAAAATTGAAAACAAAAAAAAATTATAAAACAATCTAAAAAATTAGAGTTGGTGCTTTCAAAAAATCAGTAACTGACAAAATTCTAGTACAGAAAAAATAGAAAAAGTACAAGTTACCAATATCAGAAATAAAAGAGAAGATCACTACATATCCAGAATTATCAAACAACTCTTTACAAATATATTTGACTACTTAAGTGAAATGTACCAATTCCTCGAAAATGCAAACTAGCATGACCTGTCTAATATGAAGAGAAAATTTGAATAATCCTCTAATAATTAAGAAAATTAAATACATAATTTAGAAACTCCCAGAAAAGGGAATATCTATGCCCAGAAGTTTGCACTACAGAACTCTACCAAACATTTCAGTTAAACTTATAGAGCTAGTAATACTCTGATACTACACCAAAACCAGACAAAGATAATGTAAAAAAAAAAAAAAATCTACATTCCATATCAGTATTCTTCAGAAGTAAAGATGAAAAAAATTTAATAAAATATTAGCCAGTAGAATTAAGAAATATATAAAAAGAATTCTACACCATGACCAGGTGGAGTTTATACAAGGCAAAACTGGTTAAATATTCAAAAAATCAATCACTGCAAGCTGCTAAATTAATAAAGAGGAAATATCACATAACCTTATGAATTTATGAGGAAAATGTGACAAAATGTAATACCCACTCATGATAATAATAGGCGAAAATATTCTCAGCTTAATAAAAAGTATCTGACCAAAAATAACCAAAAAGCTAATATTACACTTAATGTAGAAGCAACAAATGTTTTCTTTCTAAGACTGGGAAAAAGTTATGAATTTCTGCTCTCAGAATTGGTAACCAACATGAAGCCTGATGTTCTAGTGACTTTATTGCAAATGCCACATTTGCCTGTATAGAATTCTAAGGATTCTATAAAAACAAAGAAATCCTAAAAGTAATAACTGAATTAAGCAAGATGGCAAGATATACTGCATACATTTTTTAAAAAATCAACTGAGATTACATATACTCCCAATGAACATCAAAACTGAAAAATACAAAACCGTTTGCAATTGTTAGAAAGGAATATTTAGGTGTATGCTCTTACAAAAAAAAAAATACAGGATTTATATGCCGAAAACTATAAAATATTGATTAAGTCAAAGAAAAATTAAATAAATGAATAGAAACATCACATTCATGGATAAGGGAAGACACAGTTAAGATGTCGATCTCACTGAGTTGCTATACGGTTTTAAAGTATTTACTACCAATATCCCAGCAAGACTTTTGTACATATAAGAAATATTATTTGAAATTTTATATGGAATGAAAAGGAAATTAGGCTCAGCACCTGTGGCTCAAGTGGCTAAGGCACCAGCCACATACACCTAAGATAGCAGGTTCAAATCCAGCCCGAGCCGCCAAACAACGATGGCTGCAACCAAAAAAAAAAAAAAAATAGCCAGGTGCCTGTGGTGGTCCCAGCTACTTGGGCGGTGGGGGCAGGAGACTAGCTTGAGCCCAGGAGTTGGAGGTTGCTGTGAGCTGTGATGCTACAGCACTCTACCCAGGGGGACAGCTTGAGGCTCTGTCTCAAAAAAAAACAAAAAAGAAAAAAAAGAAAAGGAAAGGAAAGGAAAGGAAATGGTTAAAAACAATTTTGAAAAGGAAGAAAAAGGTGGGAGGAAACAACCTAACAAATTTAAGACTTATTATTTAGCAGTAATAATCAATACAATACAGTACTGACAGAGGGATAGTCACATCTATTAGGGGAACAGAACAGAAGTAGACCCTCACAAAATGCCCAACTGATTTTGGCAAAGGAGCAAATGAAATTCAATGGAGTGAAGATAGACATTTCAAAAAAATGATGCCGGAGCTATTGTACATCACCATTAAAAAAAAAAAATTGAAACTCAACCCAACTCTCAAATCTAAGAAAAAAATTGACTTAAAATGAATCAATGACTTAAATGCAAAACATAACATTTAGCCAGGTGTTGTGGCAGGCACCTGTAGTCCCAGCTACTTGGGAGGCTGAGGCAAGATAACTGCCTAAGCCTAAGAGCTGGAGGTTGCTGTGAGCTCTGATGCCACAGCACTCTACCAAAGGCAATAATGTGAGACTCTGCCTCTAAAAATAAACAAACAAACAAACCAAAGAATTATAAATTATAAAACTTTTAGGAAAATGAATGGAAGAAAACATTTGGAATCTAGGGATAGGCAAAGAGTTCTTACATTTGACACTAAGAACCTCATCATTAAAGGAAAAATTGATAAATTAGAATTAAACAAAATTTAAAATTTATTTTGTGAAGACGTAGGAAAAGGAACTATAGATTGAGAGAGAATAGTAAAAATACAAACAATCTACTTAGAAGATGGGCAAAATACATAAATAAATATTAATATTTCACCAGAAGCTATATAGATGGCAACTAAAGGACAAGAAAATATTTGACATCATTACTCATTAAGGAAATCTTAATTAAAAGCAGTCAAAATGGCTGAAATAAGACATACTGACAAAGCCAAAGGCTGACATGAATTGTATTATTTTCCAGAACTAAGAGATAACAACTTGGTCTTTCACCCATTGCCATCGGGGTAGAATATAGTATAGTCGCTCTGGAAAATGCGTTAGGAATTACGTTAACAACTAAGCGTGCCATTACCATGCAATACAGCCACTGTGCTCCTGGGCAATTATCCCAGAGAAATGAAAGCTAATGTTGGCACAAAAAGCCTGTGCATGAATTTTTATAGCAACTGTATTCATAATAGTTGAAAACTAGAGACAACCCAGATGTTCCTCAATGGTGAATAGTTAAACAAATTATGGAACAGTTACACTACAAAAAATTCATCAATCATAAAAAGCAATGGCCTCTCAATACAAATAATGACCTGACAAATCATCGGGGAACCATGCTAAGTGAAACAAATGTGTAGCGGAAGGTGACGTTTGGTGTGATTTAATTAAAAACCCTTTTTGACATGACAAGATTATATAAATGAAGAACAGATCCGTGGTTGCCAGGGGATAAAGATGGGGTGATAGTGAGAGTGAACTGGATGTGGTGATTCAAGGGCAACAAGAGGTGTGGGGCTCGTTGTGTGTCTTGACTGCAGACGTAAGTTCTGTGGTCATGATATTTTACAAGGTGTTACCATCAGGGGAAACTGAGTAAAGTGTACATAGAATCTCTTTGCACTGTTTTTTAACAGCTGCATCTAAATATACATTTATATCTAAAAGTTCAACTAAAAAATAAAACAATGCACTTGACATGGTGGTTCAGGTCTGTTATACCAGCAATTTGGGAGGATAGGGCAGGGGATCACTTGAGGCTGGGAGTTCAAGACCAGCCAGGGCAACATAGCAAAACCTTGTCTCAAAAAAACAAAAACAAAAACTCTAACCACAACAACCCCATGGAATATTTTCTGGCTTTCCTAAGTGTCAAACATGAAAACAGACAATAGTTGTACATGAAACAGCTGATGTGCAATTTGGATTTACACAAGTGAGATGCTTAAAGAAAACTGAAAAGTTATAAATCATGTAGAAAGCCAAATATTTTATAAGAGAGTTTCACCAAGTATTGTTTTCCCTCTTAGAAAACTGGGTTTAGAGACTTTCATTTCACCTAACATTTTTTTCAATGGTTGTTTAAATATTTTGTTTATTAAATAATTATGTATTGAGCACCTGTTATGTACTAGCAACTAGTAGTAGTCTAGTGAGAGAAAAGTTAATAAGTAAAAGTGGCCTGGCCAATGGAATGTGAGCGTAATATGGGACATTCCACCTGGCATAGAGTCAAGAGATTTGTTTGCTACATCCGAAGTCTACTACTAAGCACTACTAAGTTTTAATTTCTAATTTCCTGATAGAATTGATTCCATCATCCTTATTGCTCTCCATCTATATAAAAACAGTTTTCTTTCAAAATTAATAACTTAACAAGACTTCTATTTGATTGTCTATGTGCTAAAAGTTCTATTTGCACTGGAAATATAATTCACATTAATGGCTTTCAAACTGAAGAAACATTTACACCAAATTTATATACAGTTCATAAACAATTTTATTGTGAAGTCAATTTGGTGGATTTTTGCACTGTAGACGGAGGAAATTTGGTCAACGCCATGAAGGAGTCTGTGTCCTGCTCTTCACCTTCCAAATAGCGGCTTCGAGGAGGCGCACACTTCTCAGGGAAAGTTGCTAAATACTTTCCCAAACTTTCAATATTAGAAGCTTTAAGTAAAATTCTCACCTAATCAAATTAATTCCTTCTTCAGAAGGTTTTGAAATGAAAAAAATAAACATTTGCTATGAGAAGTAAAATATAGTATGCAGGTCTGTGTGGCAGACCCATAAAATGAAAGGTAAACAGGAAACACGGTAGATATTTCATGAATACCTGGGATTTATGAAACTCATAATTTTTTCTTGCCTTCTGTTCCCCAATCACACAATAATTTGTTCTTGAACTGCAGAACATTGTATTTTTTTAGAATTTGTTTGGGTAACTATAAAGGCCAGTAAAACATAATTCTCTGATTTCATATTTTGGTGACAAAATTATATTCTAAGCTTGTGTAGTT
The DNA here is from genome assembly GCA_963574575.1 of Galagoides demidoff. NCBI lineage: Eukaryota > Metazoa > Chordata > Mammalia > Primates > Galagidae > Galagoides > Galagoides demidoff. Next base: position 17,883 of record CAUYQV010009621.1, read on the forward strand.
CTTCCAGTGCCCCCTATTATCTCCTAGATAACTCTCATTATTGTTATAATTGTTAAAGTTAATGTCTATTTTCCTGGGGAAATATTTTTATTGAATAATATAATAAACAGAATATTTTGTGAAAAATATATAATATTTCATGCTATTTTAGTCATCTTTATGCTTCACTACTGAATATTTGTATTCTGCAGCTGAAAGGTAACAATAACTTAACATAATTCATTTCCGTTATGAGCAACAAGATTTAAACATCTGCTCCTTTTATTATTGTACTCTGCCTAAAAATAAACCAACGCGAGATTTAGATTAAAGATACCAGAGGCAGATCACATGTAAGGAACAGAAAAACAATGTGTACAAAAGATGGGCAATTTTTTTGTTGTTGGTTTTCTTTTTCAAGAAATTTCGACATTTTTGTCCTACATACCACCTGGTTAGGGACGAGTCTTCACAAGACAAGCATTTCAGATGGCACCAAGTTATTTTCCCCATTTGTTCACACAGTGCATAGAAAGTGGAAGTGGAAGAAATAATTTACTGGGAATTTTGTTTGCATGCAGACAGCTTCTTTCTGCCTTTTACGTCACTGGATTCACAGTAGCAAATTAAATGAGCCATGAGGCATAGTATTTGCTAATTTAAATATTAATTTCAAATCTACTATGTCTAATCACTCATAGTAAACATTCTTAATTTATACAATCATTGTCCCCCACTTCTGAAGGGGAAAATAAGGATCATACTTTTAAAATGACTTGCATTGTACCATTGTATGGGATTCTTATATGACCTCATCAGCTAGTGTGTCTATAAAAGTAACAGGAATTTACAGCGGGTTTTTTTTTCCTTTATTTTCTGTAGTCAATACTGATGAGAACTAATTTTGTAAATCCAGAATCTCATGTGTCAACATTTTCATGTATTCATATTCAATATTACTTAACAAATCATTAGGTACAAAATATTTAAATAGACATGGAGAAAAGCAAAAATTTATAAAGCATAAGTCCCTGTCTTTGAGAAATTCAGAGTTCATACTACTAGCTAATACAAACAATGACTTAAAGTACCATTTGAGCTTTCTATATTCCAGACATATATTTACCAGAAAAAATTACTGTGAGAAAGGTAAGGTAAAAAAATGAGGTATCCTCATTTTTCAGATGAGAAAACTGAAGGACAGGGAACTTAAGTAACTTACAAAAAAATAAACATTTAGGGATAATATGGAAAGCATAGTAATCTGTATATGCAAATTCCAAAGTCGCAGTTAGCAGGGATTTTTTTCCTTTTTCTTGAAACCCAGTTAGTTCCAAGTCCTTCTACCACCTACTGCAAAAAAATTGCCTGAGAATTCAAACAGAAGTACTAACTCCCTAGCATTTTTCTTTCTTCATTCTGTCTTTCCTCCTATGCTATCAGACCGTCGAAGCAGAAGTCTGTGCATCCAGACAGGGTTCTTGATGCTCAGAGCTCTGAGTCAGACTTTGATTCAATTTACTCAGGTAAGAAATAAATATCATCAATATTGCATAAAATCTTCCAGAAAATAGAGAAAAAATGGATAGAAATCTTAACATATTTAGGAACCTGACAATCCAGTCATAGTTTTAGAAAATGACTTTAGGAAAGTAGAAATGGAAGAAAACTTTCCTAATGTGATAAAAAAAAAAAATAGCCAAAAAAAGAAAAAAAAATGAAGAAAGCCCACAGCAAACATCACAGTCAACAGCAAAGTGTTGACTTCTTTGTCTGGAGATCAGGACCAAGAAGAGATGACTGCTCTCACGTCTTCTATTCAAAATTGTACTGAAGGAAACTGTCAGTTCAAGGAGGCAGGCAAAAATTAGTTGAAATAGTTTAAAAATCGAAAATAATTCTCAGAAAAGCTCTTGAAATACCATATTTAAATAAATTTTGCAAAATAGTTAGATATAAGGACAAGATACAGAATCAATTGCAGTTATATAAATTGGCAACAAGGAGAAATTGTCTAAGTTTTAAAAATACTATTTAAAATAATATTTTAAAAAAACAAATACCCAAGAATAAAGCTATCAAATATAAGCACATAAAAATAAGATTAAAAATTTTAAAACAAAGAAATTGAAACTAGAACAGGTTTATAATTCAATAATTTAAAAATAGCGTTTCCCCCAAAATTAATCTCTAAACTCAATGCAATCTCTACTTTAAAAATGTCCATCAGGACTCTTTTACATATATTTCATAGATAATTAAAAAAACTATATGAGTATATGAGAGCCAAGAAAAGCTGAAAATCTTTAAGAATAATGCTAGATGGCAAACTAGTTTATATCAAGATCTATGTTAAAAGTAATTAAAAATGTGATAAAGGAACTGACCAAGGAACAGAAGGGAGTCTAGAAGTCCAGAGCGAATGTGAAGTGTAAAGTACAAGGGAAGCACGTACAGTCTTCTCAATAAATTTCACTGAGTCTTTAGACAGCACCCTGAAAACAACGTGTTTTCATTCTCATATTACACCATACTAAAAACATAAACTTTTACAGAAAAACCTAGGAAACCATCTTCACGAACTTAGAGTAAGCAAACATTTAAACAGGACACAAAATGCATTAACCATAAGGGAAAAAATGATAAACTATATTAAAATTAAAAACATCTTGGGTTTTTTTTGCAGCTTTTGGCCGGGGCAGGGTTTGAACCCACCACCTCTGATATATGGGGCCGGTACCCCGCTCCTTTGAGCCACAGGTGCCACCCAATTAAAAACATCTTTTAAACTGAGACCATTATTAGAGTTCAAAGGCAAACTACAAAATGGAAAAGAAGACTTTTATTTCCATTTTGGAAATAATACAGACAGCATGTGAGTGAGAAATGGGAAGTATTTGTAGGCACCTTCCACAAAAAGGAATATTCAAAGGCCAGTAAACACGGGAAAAGCCAAGTGCAAATTTAAACAGTAGTGACCACCACATACATGACAAAATAGCTAAAATGAAAAGGAGAAAATATTCCAAAATCCTCTTGGAAGTACATGAAGCAACCATAATTCTTACAAAATGAAATAGGAGTGTCCAATGGTGCACTTTCTTTAAGAAAATTTCTGATGTTATCAACTGAAACTGAACATATGAAAAAGCTATGATTCCAAAATTCCATTTGTAGGCATATCACAACCAAAATGCATGACTATGATTTTGGAAAGACAGATGCTAGAATGTTTACAACAGCATGGTTCTGCTGTTTTGGTGGACTGTCTCTTGCTTGGGTTGGTCTGTTCCCAGACTATAGCAGATGAAGGAGGAGTGATGGCCACAAGCACTGTTGTCCTGACAGTCCTTGTTTCAGAGAAAGGTCACTGGTGGGACACTATGAGACCTGATTAGGTCTATCAGTTAATGGTTTGTATCTGCACCATCTTCCTGGTTCTGATTATACAATTGTACTGTGGTTACATGAGGTGTTCACATTTGGGAAAGCCAGCTGCAGATTCCATGGAAATTACTTTTGTTATTTTTGCAATATTTTTTCAAGGCTAATATAATTTCAAAATTGTAAATTAAAAAAAAAGAAAAAAGTCTAAAACTCAAAACTATCAAATATCCATCAACAGTACACAGACAAAATACATTGTTGTATATTCACCCAGTGGAAGGCCTGAGAGTGAATTATCTGAAACTATCAGCAACAGGAAGGGAGAATATTGAGAGGTAGAAGCTAGGCACAACAGGGTACATATTGCATGATCTGGGTTATATAAAACACAAAATAAACAACATTAACCTCTCATGTTAGACGTCACGGGGTGGTGATATCTGGGCAAGTCCATAATGAATAGCAGTGACTTTAAGAGCATGGAGGGTGGAGTGACGGTGACATTTTGTTTTTGAAACCTGGGCTCTGGTCACACAGGTGTGTTCAGTTTAAGAAAATTCTGCCTGTCATAAAAAGTTTGGTTTTTATGGAAGCCAGAACATACATATGTCATATTTCAAAAGGAAAAATTCTAAAATTAGTTTAAAAAGAAAAGCCACCACCTGCATCGTGCTTAAAATCTCTGCCTTTTCCTCAGAAGGGCATTAATGTACATAGTTACCATTCAATAAAATTAAAAATAAAAAAATAAAAAAAAAATCACAGGAAAAAAAAAATCTCTGCCTTCTGAAACCACTAAGAATTATAGCTTTGAAATCACAGTGATTTAAAGAGAGTTAGTTAACCAATGTTAATTTAAAACATAGTTTTCTTTTAATAGCCTGATTTTATTTCCTACATTTAATAA
>CAUYQV010009623.1:0-19672 GCA_963574575.1 Galagoides demidoff
GTGGTCCCAGCTACTTGGGAGGCGGAGGCAGGAGACTCGCTTGAGTCCAGGAGTTGGAGGTTGCTGTGAGCTGTGATGCCATGGCACTCTACCCAGGGGGATAGCTTGAGGCTCCGTCTCAAAAAAAAAAAAAAAAAAAAAGAATTCAGAGTTGTGGTAGACAACTCCTAATTGTGCCTACATCCTTTTTCCCTTTTGCTTTTTTTTTATAGAGACAGAGTCTCACTTTATCACCCTTGATAGAGTGCCATGCCATCACAGCTCACAGTGACCTCCAATTTCTGGGCTTAGGAGATTTTCTTGCCTCAGCCTCCCAAGTAGCTGGGACTATAGGCGCCCACCACAACACCAGGTTATTTTTTTTGTTGCAGTTTGGCGGGGGCGGGTTTGAATCTGTCACCCTCGGTATATGGGGCCAGCGCCCTACTGACTGAGCCACAGGTGCTGCCCTTCCCTTTTGCTGTTAATAGCATCTTGATTTTTCTCCAGGAATTACCTTCTCACCTGAACTATATTTGTGGAGTTTTGGTGGTCATAACTCACTTTCTGCTTTCGGGGTGGCCCTGGGACCTGGTTCCAGTCAGGAAGAGTACGACATCTTTTTGGACATGAGGACTGGTTCAGGAGTGGACGTGTCACCCAGGATAGCTGATCAAGCCATTGAACAGTGTACTAAATCTGAGTTCTAGGATTTTTCCTGGATCTACTAGGACCGACACTGTCTCTTTCCACAGAGCTATGCTGGAGCTGCAGATGGCTGTCTTTCTGTCATTTGGGAGCCCCTCAGAAATGGTGTCAGTGGAGAGAAGAGCAAGGCTGAGAGCTAAAGAAAGAGACTCCTAATGGCTGGCTTGAATTAGGCTTGTATTCTTTGCAATATAAGAGTCGTGACTAATCTAGAATTGTTCCTCAGCATCCTCAGTTTCTATCAGATGCCTTTATGAAGCAGGAAAATACACACGAGTCTCAATTCTGGTATTGGCCCAGCGACAGCATTCTAAGCTTGGGCCTGTTCTGTAACCTTCGACAGTTTCCCCTTGCTTGGCGATGGCACATCCCCCCTTACATCCTTCCCCGAGATGGTCAGCAGGAGTTCAGTGTCATGTTTTCCCTTTGCTCCACGTGCAGACTTCACTGGCTCTGTCTTTCATTGTCCAGATCAGCTGCCAAATACGTTTCTTTAAGTTGGCTCCTCCAGCATCTTCATGATGGGGGAACAAATCTTTCAGAATGTTTACATTTACTCACCCAACAAGCTCTACCTGAGCCAATCCCATTTGCCAGGAAGATGCAGTCCCGTGTTTTTTATGGCAGTGGAAACTAGCATTCTGGGCTAGTTTAAGATGTTTTAACTCCCACTTTTTTTTCCATATATAAACAAACTTGTCCTCCCTTCCCGTCCATGTGTCTACAAACCTTTCGTAGATAAACATCTTCTTATTTAGCCAAAGATCTTTAAAAAAAGGACGTGGGATAGTGACACACACTGCACAGCTCTTGAAAATAACAACCAGGAAGGTGCTAATATTTTTAAAAAGACTTCGGAGCCATCCTACTTCTGAAATTACTTATGAGTAATGCTGCTGTTCAATAAGTAGATAATCTTTATCTGCTAATAAAAAAGCAGCCCATTGCCAGATGACTGTGACAGTCTTAACAAGTTTTACAAAAGATAAAATATCAGCAGATAACAGGTATTAGGTTTTCTTTTGGCAAATACGAACTCTTCACAGCGAGCATATCTTGCTTACTTAATTGTGCCTATAAAAACTCCTAGAACGTTTCACTTGCAGCCATTGAAATTCTTTCAACATGTTCTTTGCTGCTTTTCAGACTAGCTGAAAAGATTTTTAAGGTCTCAGGTCCATATTTACAAATCTTATAATCTGTGTGTAGTTATTTATTTTAAAGCAAATGAAGCGAATAAGTTAGGAGCTCCTTTGGAAAAGCAAACAAAATCCACCAACTTTGAGAGAGGAAAGAACCAAATATGTCCTCTCAGGCAATTCCTGAATTGTCTCTATAGCTTTCCCGTCACCCTGCCTCCAGCTACTGGCACACCCTGCCTCCAGCAGAATTCATCGCTGTGAGTTCCTACAGAAGCTAAGACCTCTCTATACTATATATATCACACGTATTATGGTTCTATTTTGTCTGGGCTTAGGTATCTGTACTCCTGGCTAGATCGTGAGTCCTCTAAGGCAGAAATAATGTCATATCCTTGTTACCAGCACCTGGTCTACACTTAGATTGAGTGAATACTTGTTAAAATTGACAGGCTATGAAGAAAAGAGAGAAGGGAAAAAGAGAGTACAGTACAGTGGAGGAGGTATGGGAAGAGGAGAAGGGGAGGGGAGGGGAGAGAAAGAGAGAAGAGAAAGGAAGTGAGAACCTGGGGAGCCGGGAGAGAGGGCTTAGGCTCTAGGCCACTGGGGAGGTGTGATGCTAGCAGAGAACTAACAACCAGATGGCATAGGAAGGTCTAGAAAATCTGGGACAAGCCAAAGAAAAAAACATTAGTCTTGTTGAAAACAAACAATTTTAATTATTCACAGACTCTAATAATCTTTCAAGTGATTACTTTCATTATTTTGGCTTTGAACACTTTGTGAGGATACTTTCATTCTTTCTGGCCTATTTTTAAACTAGTTTAAAAGTAGTTGTTAGGTAACTTATCTTCCTAATTTCCTTCTGGACAGTTCAGAAGTTCATGAGTGTAGGATGACTCCAGGAAGCATCTGTCAGGTCTCTCAATCTGAGGTCCTGGCCTTGGAGAGTTCGAAGTTCACGAACCTATTTCTGAGAAGAGTGGTGCACGCAATGGGTTTGTTAGAGAAGTTCGACTGCTTTGGTGTTCACTGAAGTGGTCAGAGTCAATGGCCTATTTTTAGAATTGTGGGTTAGAATGCTGGATGAGCCCCTGCTGAAGCCCCAGGGGACCTCTCCTGGGTCCCACCACTGCCCTACATAGAATTGTCAATCTGATCTTAACAGGTGCCCCCTGTGATGCTGAAGGTCTGTCTACCTAGGAACCACAGTCTCCTAAAAGCAGCCCTGTTCGGTCTGGCTGCCTGACAGGAATAAAATGTTAACTTTCTAAACTTGCTTTCCTAGATCTCACCCAAAGTAGCAAGCCAGTGGTGTTATTTCTCAGGCCTATGCTGAACAAAAGATACCAGTGTTTTTCCTTGGCTTGGGGAGAGGAGAGGAAAGGATGCTGAGATTCTAATCCCTGGTCTGGAGTATCCCAGGCAATCACAAAGAACACTCGTCTTTTATGACAGTGCATTTCCCAAGCATCCCTTTGGGAAGTCTTAGGCCCCAATTGTCTGGGAAACATAAAATCAGTCACTCTTGGCAAAGCTCAACACACCGGAGCATGGGAAACACAAATTAAAACACAGATACTTCTCTCCTCACTAGATGGTCTGGTTACACGTTTACTTGGCATAAAAACAGAATCATTAAAAAAGGGAGCGCCCAAGGGTATAGTTACCTACGTCAGGTCTGCTGAGGGTCAGAGGAAACTTTAAGTCTCATAAAGGTTAAGCATCTTCATCCTTTCGACTTGTTGTAAGAAAGTCATATAAAATGAGATCAAAATAACCAGGACTACTTAAGCTAAAATTACTCGTCTGATTTTGCTCATAGGAATTCATAGTGGTTTGGAGACGGAACACTTTTCAGCGCATTCGACATGGTGCTCTGTTTTGGTTACAGTGGAAATACCTTTCCTTTATTTTATTGCTTGCTGGTCTATTGAGGGAGCCGAGCCTTACCTAACAGGTTGCTCCCTTCTCTGGCCAAAGGCAGTCAATCGATCTCGATCAAGTTTGAAACAGAGTGAATTGTTATCTAATCTGTTATTCTGTGGAAATCTTTATCCTCTGTTACTGAGAGTGTAAGAGACAAGCTTCCCCATCACTGTAAGTGTCATTCTGTTTAATCCGAACATCCATAATAAAACCAATACACAGTGGTTTGTTCTGATCCATCGTCTGAAGCCACTTGGCTTGAGATTGCCAGTCCTCACTGTGTAGTTCTGAGTCATGTTTTTAAACTTCATTGCACAGCAGGGATATCCTGGGCCGAGGAGTTTCACTTGCTCTGCCCAATAGTGGTGGGTTCTGAAGCGGATTTTCAGATTCTGAAACTGCCCCAGTGTAAGCAGCACTCAGGACACACAGCTCAGCACAGACATGAAACCTGGGGGGAATGGGCTCAGGTTGAACTCTACCCTCCCCTCCTGACTTCGGAAGCATGGACGTGAGTGTGAGATGCAGAAGAGCAAACTTCCCTTTCACAGATTTGCCTTTCAGAGCAGCCGGTGTCCTTAGTGGGCACCAGGGATAATAGATTCCCTTACCTGATTCTGAGAACAGCACTAAAACTGTAGTAGAAGGCGGTAATCACCATCAAAGAGTGTGAGAGAGAACTGAATTACAGCAAAGACACGAGAGTAGCATGCTCAGCTCTGCTCGGTAACGGCATTGGTGATGAGAGCTAGTGTTTATTGAGCACCTGCTCTGTGCCAGCCACTGTTCTCTCCGTATCAGGCGCAAAAATTTAATCCAGCTCTAAGCGCCTCCTCTAAATGCCTCCTCTGGGGCATTTCTGTGGATGCTCAAGAGTTAAGCGTGTTTTGTAGGCACAGACTTGCCTTCTTAGAAGAAACAAGAGAATGAATCATCCTACCCTGAAAATACCCAGAGAGTGTCTCTGCAGTGGTCACAATTTTCTTTTCTGTTCCCTGAATGTTGATGGATTTGGCAGAAAGAATCCTTTAATACAAAAACTGCCCTTATCTCAAAACAAAGCCATCCTGCTCTACTGGTAAGATCAGCAGAATGTGAAGGGCTCAGATCCAATAAACAAACAATTGATATCTCTGACAATAACTCTTCTGAAAATTTACTTCTAATAATCATTTTCCAAAGGAGACATGACTTAGGTTGCAAAGTCTACTGGTGCTGTCCCAGATGTCTGAGATAAGGATCGAGGTTCAGTGGATGGCGACAAAGATTCTTTGTCCTCTTTAAAGCAGCTAACTTCTGCTCCCCCCAGACAGGAGGTAAGCATGAGAGCAATTAGAAAGGACTCCTGGGCGTGAGCGTGGTTTGATTTATGTAAACGGGTTCTGTGGGAGAAGATAGCTGTGGTTTGAATAATGTTCATATCTACGTTAAGAAACTTCAGAAGCCTAAATAGAATCTGGTAGGCACAGAACATTCTTGACCATGTTCTTCTGCTTTAAACTATCTTAACAGAGATGAACTCACATGGCTGGAATCAGGCATGGGCTTACCCAGATAAAGTCGTAATCAGACTGCCTCGCTCTGCCTTCATTGTCCTCATACGAAGCGAAGCCTTCCCGCCGAGCCTGATAATACTCCTTCCTCAACTGCTGGATGCGGTCGGTGCTCCCACTCGGGGGACGGACACTAGGGGACAGAATCAGACAGACATGGTCACGTGGGTGCAGCATCCTCAAGTCACCTTTGGATCTTCTTAGTGAAGAGCCTGACTTTCAAATTCGAAAGACTCAATAATGTAATTCAAATATCCTAGGAAAATGGTGAAATCAGTAATAAAAATGAACACAGAAAGGATCCTTCCGTGCCTACCGTTAACCCCAAGGGTCAAAGCATCCGACTTGAGATTAATAAATGTGTTTTGAATGAGAAGGTAAGATAAAGTCCTGACCTTTTAGAGCAATTAAAAGACCCATCACTTTTTTCTTATACTCAGATGTGCAGAGTTTTCTTAAATTTTAATGTGGGTGTTTTAGTTTCTCACATAAGTGTTGCCTATTTGGGACAGAGTGCTAGTTGTTTGGATGTGAGGGAGACAGGGTTGGCATGTGCTGGGGTTCATTTCAATGAGACTCATGAATTTGGGGAGGGGAGGAGTTGGGGGGATACCTGTCAACGTATGGGTACCTCCAGGGCACAGGCAAAGAAAAGAGGAAAACCATGCCAAAGAGTCACAGAAGGGTGGCAGGGGCTAGGAGACAATAGTGTCCTTGTCCTTGTCTCCTCTTTCCTCTTCCACTGCTGCTGTCAGGAATCACACTTTTCTAGTAACTTACCCACCCAACCCCAAATTCTACAGCTAGCACTTCCCTTTAAGCTTAGGTTAGTTTATTGAGATCATTTCAACAGAACTGATGTCAAGCAATGCAATTCAGAGCCAGGAAGCAAGAGGAGAATGAGGGGCAGATCTGAATAGTCTCCAGTTTCTCCGTTTCGTTCTGAGGCATGACCACGTGCCCCACTGTGCCAGACCTTATGTTAAGATCTAGGAATATAAAAATGAACAGTCCACAGTCCTTATCTGCAGCCTGGGGGCCACTTGTGGCCTTTTGTCTGGATCCCACTTTTACAGAACAAATCTCCATAACAAAGGAAGTTGTTCTGTGAAGTTTGGATTCAGTCAGGGGCCTCACATGGGGATCCTGAAGACCACGTCTGGCCTGGAGGCCTCAGGCTGGCCACCCCTGAAAGATAATCCACTGTGATGGGGGTGGGGACTTGCACAGGGGTGCTGAAGCTTGGACTGAGGGAGAGCAGGGCCGTGGAGGATCATGGACAGCTCATGGAGGAGCAAGGAGGTGATGCTGTAGGTGAGCCCTGAAGAGCACATTGGTGCTCAGGGCTACACAGGGGAGATGAGGATGTTCTGGCAGAGGGAAGGGCGGGGCAAACACAGCAGGGAGAAAGCATCTCCCTCAGGGACATGCAAGGAAGTCAGTTTCGGCGAGCCATGGTCCTCAACTTCTTCCGTCCTGCCTCACACACATGGCCAGGGGACTCATGCTAGAGACCAAACTAGAATAAAGTCAGTGCTGGGGACTTTAGGGATATTTTGAATTGACTCTAATACCTGACGAAAAGTACATCACTTGCACATTTTGGTCCTTTAACCCAGCTGGTAACAGCTTACTGACATACGGACACTCGTGTTTCACGGCTATGGAAGAATCACTTCTGTAGCATGCTGGGTACATAGGAGGGGGTAGGAAACGAGCGACAGGGGTAAGTCGGGCCTTAGTGCGAAGAGCCTTGTATGTCATAAAGATCCCCAATATTATAGTTGAGATTTAGTTTAAATGAGATATCTGACAAAATGAGGTATCTAAAAAGAATAGAAAGAGGTCATCTATTTTGTTAAAATATTTAAAAATTATGCTTGTAAACTATAAAAGGAAGATGCCGAGTAAACACCTTTAGGAGGAAAAGCGTTCTTCCCAAACTAGATGGCAAATTAACCAAAAGCAGGAGCACGGGCGAGTGCGCTGAGGGCAGCCCCACAGGCTCTGACTTCCAGAATCCTCCCCAGACCTTCGGCAGCTGCTGTTTCTCGCTCAGAAAAGACAAGCATTTAGGGTTCTCATACTTTCATTTTTCTTCAGTATGCATTTTAAAACCCTCAGAATAATTCTAATTCTCTTTCTTTGTGATATTTAATTAGTTTTGTATCTCAGTGAATTTAGGGGGTAAAAGTGGAGTTTTGATAATGGATATATTGTAGGCAGAGTGGTGAAGTCCGGGCTGCTCATCTCCCATCACCTGACCAGTGTACTTTGTCCCCAGTAAATGACTTTTCACTCCTTTCCCTGCCTCCTCCTTTTTGAGTTTCCAATGTCTACTATTACACTCTGTATGATATATATATATATTTTTAAGTAAATGTTTTTTTGAGCACTTTAAAAAGGTAACAATAAGAAAAAGCTAAAAGGCTTGATGAGGTTTTCTGAACGTGAGCAGGCGGGGAAACAGTGCAGTGTGTTTGGAAACAGTCCACTCTCAAGTAATGTGAGATGACCATGGCGTCTGTATCCAATGCACAGGCTTCTGCCGATTACAGAAATTCATGAGCCGTGTTCAAACTCGCCAGATGAGTTCAATCAACATGGTGCAAACATCGCATACATAATCTATTAGTTTACCCCAAAGAAACTGAAGCATTGAATTCAAGTAGAATGAAGTCATCAGTAAAAAAAAAAAAAAAAACTGATAAGGATTTTTTAAAAAATAAAAAACAACATTCTTTCATTTGTGGTGGAAAAAGAATCATATTCAGACTGTAAACTATTCTTCCATATGTCTATAAGTATATACATTTAAAAATATGGATTTGTTCAGATTGCTGTTCAAATAAAGGAATGGGGTAAGAATACAAAATCAGCTTTTCAGGATTCAGAAAATCCCTTGTGGCTTACAGGAACATGACTACTTACCCAGAAAAGAAATCTGGCCCCAGAGAAAAAACAGGAAAAAACTCCAGAAAGTCATGGACCATCTAAGGGCAAAACATGCTGTATTTTCTCCCTTGTGTGAATATTTTATAGAAATATAGAGTACCGTGCAAACCTTTCTGAGACTGCATCTCAATATCTTTTCTCTTTATCCCTCTTCAACACTCATTCTACCATTAGTAACTGTATCCGATTTTTTTCCAAGTATTTTATATACTAAAGAATAGCAAATTCTGATTTTTAATTTTTAGCTCTTTTCAGTAGATAAATGCCTAAGTTTACCTCCAAATTAATAAAAATTATACATGCAACTATTGTAATGAATGCAATTACTTGATTTTATTTTATGCTGAAGATGTATAGATTGAACAATTTGAAGAGGGACATACAGATACCTTTGTTATAATAGTGGTTGTCACAATAGTTATAATTTATAGAACGTTTATCTAGTAAATACATTGATACATACTTTTACTCTACTTTCAGCCCAGAACAGACATCACTAATCAATTACAGCTTTTCCCCCAGTGAGCCCAGACATAGTCTCAGAAATCTTCTCAACCCACAACATCAGCCACTATAGATCTACAGGTGGGGGCACTTGGGTTGAGCTTATTTACAAGTCCTGCGTAGCCAATGTTGTAACTATCTCAAAACTGCAAAAGAATATTCAAGGATACGTTTTATTATCCTGTCCAATAAAGATGAAGCATATGAGGTTCATAGCAAATAGATGATTAACAAAGTTTGTGACTTAAAAGACTATTCTTTCCACTATAGCTTATTACCTTCCAAGGTAGTTCTTCTAGCAATACACTGAACCAGAGTGGATGTTAAGGCTAGTCTTCAGGACCTACTTCCTTCTTCCTGTTCTATTTGTGTGCCATGTGTTCTATTTCCCTGGCTTTATGGAACTTAGCAATAAAGATCTTTGGCTTGATAGCTTCAGATGTGACATGAGATTATGATGTAACTCAAATACTATTGCAGCCATATCAAACCAAAGAATCAATAACCCCAGCTCACGTTGCTAGTTAGAAGATCAGGCTTTGTGGATTATTGGTTGCCCTGCCCATTCTTACAAAAAGTTCCTTTTACAGCTGTACCCATATGTAGGTAATCGATGCCAGCCTTACACTTTCAAAGTGCTAAGATGTTATGTTAAATTAATTCAAGCGGTACAAAACAGATTTATATTGTAATGGTTTTTTATAAATGACCCTGCCTATATTTTTAAAGGCAGATGTATAGTTAAACAGGCCCTTCTTAGAAGACTGTAGAGCTGGACAGAGCTTACATTTGTAATGAATTTCAGAGACCATGTCATTTTCTACTTAGCCACTAGAGCAGGGGTCCTCAAACTTTTTAAACAGGGGGCCAGTTCACTGTCCCTCAGACTGTTGGAGGGCCGGAATGCAGGCCCTGGGACCAGTCGGCTGCTAAGCAAGACAGACAGTGGCGGCAAAAACACCCAGCAGACCAGATAAATGTCCTAGGCGGGCCACATGTGGCCCACGGGCTGTAGTTTGAGGACGCCTGCCCTAGAGTAATAAATTCCCGTATGTACTGACTATCACACCAAGGCACGATCTGCAGCTTTGCGATCCAGCCTTAGCCTTCCCAGTTTATAACTGCCTCAGCTGTAGTACTTTATGAGCGTTCTTTGGCCATGTGCGTTAGTCTCCTCCCATTACTGCTGCAGGCTGAAGAAAATAAACTAACATTCATTGACCTGCTGTGATATCTCAAAGACGGTATTTGTGCTTTACATACTTTGTGTCATTTAGTCCTCAACCAAACTTGTAAGGACGATGTTCTATTGGCATCGTACAGATGAGTACATTGAGGCTCAGTGACGTTAAGTGACAGAACGGGTGAATGCTGGACCAGGGTCTGCAGGACTCCAAACCAGTATTGTTTCTACCATCCCGTGTTGCCTTGCAGAAAAGGCATTAAAATGCAGCAGGCATTTTGTAGCGGCAGTTCACAGGCATTTCAAGGCAGAGGGAATTTAGCAGAGCGCATTTATAGCCATACCTTTTGATATTCTTTTATTTGCACAGAGCTTTGCAGTAAAAAATAGAACTAGAAGTAACTAAAGTAATAGAAGTACATGCAATGAAGTCTGTATTCATTAGAGAAGGATGTTAGAACAACTGCAGACTGAGATTTCTGGCAATTAATATTACGGCTCTCGCTGGCTTATGTGGGGAGCTGTTATAAAACTGAATGGGGTGCAAAGGAGAATCCACATATGACAGAGATCCCACATGAAAGACAAAGAAACTCTGGATCAGGACCAGGATGGGGAGGCGGCCAGTGCTGCGGCTGGGAAATGCACCATGAACTGAATGAGAAGGAGCTGGTCACTATCACTAACCCCGCACCCCACAGTCAGGCTCGGGGATGATTTGTGACTACTTGGTGAGTACACAGAAGTGGACGTGTGTGTAAATACTACAACCTCAATAGGGCTCACCATATAAAGTTAATTCCAAATAGCTCTTTTATTTTTGTGTTGTTAGAGAGCCTCCAGCCACATTGCTCTTTCTTCAGCATGAGAAGTGTCTGCCTTTGGTCAGCAGTAGGCATTTGGAGGTACCAGCCTTGTGCTAAATCCAGTGTCCACACTGATGATGCAGTTAAGAAAAAGCCTTTATAGAATGGGACCTTACCAGGAATATTCTTGTTTGGGTATGATACTCCTTATGAACTCACCAAATAAAACTCTTTAAATTAGAAGTATGCATGTCAATAATAATCAGGAGGATAGAATGTTTTTGAGTTTAGTGTTTGGTACGATTCTTTATTTTTTTTATGAAGTTACTTTAAAATGTTATCTTGAGGTTCCCTTTAATTTTTTTAATTGGTTAAGCATGGTGTTAATCTTTTTAAATTTACAAAAGGGTAGAACTTCAAAAGGTGTTCTTAAAAAGGGTTTAAAGATATGGAGAAGGAAAAAACTTTAAAAAACCCACATGTGTACCCTTTAAGAATGCCAAGGTCCTATTCTTTTCCTATCTTCCTCCATCTCCTGCCTCGGGAGAGGGTTGTTTGTTTTTGTCTTTTTGCATGTAAGGAGCTAAAACTCATCCCAGTTTCAAACTTAAAATTTGGCAGTACTATAGTTCTACCTTAGAAAACAGGGGCAGATTTTGTATTTCAAAGTAGAGGGCCAGGAGTAGTGACTCATGCCTGTGATCCTCACACTCTGGGAGGCCGAGGCAGGAGGATTGCTGGAGCTTAGGAGTTGGAGACCAGCCTGAGCAAGAGTGAAACCCCATCTCTACTAAAAATAGAAAAATTAACTGGGTACTGTGGTGGGCACCCATAGTTCCCGCCACTTAGGAGGCTGAAGCAAGAGAATCTCTTAGAGCCAGGGAGTTTGATGTTGCTGTGAGCTAGACTGGTGCCCTGGCACTCTAGCCTGGGCAGCACAGTAAGACTCTGTCTCAAAAAAATACAAACAAAAACAAAGTAGAAACAGACCTTTCGAATACCTAAGACTTTGTAGCATTAGCACTCTTAGTAACATAATAAAATCTGACTATGTGCATTCTTATTTTGTTAATTTTTTCTTTGAATCCCAAAAATCTTTCTGGAAAATAATACAGTCAGCTGAAGACAGATAGTCATAGACAAAATTGTCACTTATTTTCTGTTGGTGATAAAAATTCTGTAAAAGAAAAAATTTTGAGAGATTCATACATGCACTTAAGTGCCCATCAACCCATGAATGGATTAACAAATTATGGTATATGTACACCATGGAATACTATGCAGCCATAAAAAAACGGAGACTTCACATCTTTATGTTTACATGGATGGAGCTGGAACATATTATTCTTATTAAAGTATCCTAAGAATGGAAAAAAAAAAGTATCCAATGTACTCGATACTACTATGAAATCAATATATAACCACCTACACAATCATATGAATGGCAAAACATAACTATAGTCCATAAAGTAGCAGGGAAGAGGAGAGAGAGGGGTGGGGAGAGGGGATGTGGGAGAAGGGAGGGTATTTGGGGGGACCTCACCTAATGTACATGAGACAATTCAAACTACATTTCAAAACTATTAAGAAATGAGTATAATTGTGATGGATGTGTTACTTGGTTCAATGTAAACATTTCACATTGTATATTGAAGCAGTAGCCTGAACCCCACAAATGCATCAATGTACAAAGTTATGATTTAATAAAAAATAAATAATTATAAAAAAATCTAAAAAAAAAGATTTACAGCATCTACAGCCCCAACAGCACTAACACAAATACCCTACGTATTTAATATCCCATAATGAAAATACATTTATTTAGTGTATACTATATACGCTATGTATACTAGGTATACTATGTATACTCTATACATAGGAGACTTAATAATAAATAATTGCTTTTAAAGGGGCTTAATTTTATAGAATTCTTCAAATGATATTTTAGTTCTAAATAGCTCTAAAAACTACCCATCCTAAATAGCTCTAAAAACTCTTCAGTGTAAATATTCATTTAAAATTAGAGTTACATACATTCTCTATTGTCCCTGTGCCCCAATTTCTTTTTTTTTAAATTAATTAATTAATTATTTATTTTTTTTGAGACGGAGCCTCAAGCTATCCCCCTGGGTAGAGTGCCATGGCATCACAGCTCATAGCAACCTCCAACTCATGAGCTCAAGCGAGTCTCCTGCCTCCGCCTCCCAGGTAGCTGGGACCACAGGCGCCCGCCACAACGCCTGGCCATTTTTTGGTTGCAGCCATCGTTGTTTGGCGGGCCCGGGCTGGGGATTCGAACCGGCCACCTTAGGTGTAGGTGGCTGGCGCCTTAGCCGATTGAGCCACAGGCACCGAGCCCCAATTTCTTATAAATATCTATTTTTTTCAAAGGTACATTGATAAATACGATTTTTCACTGTGTAATCCAGTGAATGTTAGGACACATAGCTGACTATCCATGAGAACATTTCTTGCTAATTTCTTCCTAAACTCACCATCACTATTTACGATATTGTCCTCTTTCCCAAAAGTCCCTCCAATAACAATATGGCTTTGCTCATATGCATATTTAATTTCCCCCAGATTTAAGTTATCTTATTGATTAAAAGTCACTCTAATTTAAGAGCCCTTTGCATTCTATGGCTGCCTTAAATTCCTATATTAAGAATAATTAATGTAGAGAAAGGGTGAATAACTAACAGACAAATCAAACTTTTTGCATCTAGAATCTCCTTTTATTTCTAGGATGATTTTTACCAATTGTCTCTGACATTATTTCTCTTCTTAACAAACGAGGAAAAAATGCTTAGGCTTCTTCAGAGAGTATTTAATGTCATGTAACACATTAGTAGCGGAATCTGAGAGAGAAACTATGCTGCATGCTAGTATATAAGTTTGAAAAGTGTGCCTTTGTATAAGTTCCCAAGGGTTCAGCAAAAATACCCCTTATGTCAAGATCCCAGAGGGAAGTTGAGAAACCGGTGCAGAGAGGCTGACACGTAAGTTAGGGTCATAAGGAAGAATAAGGAAATGATAAAGCACAAAGATGTATTAGCTCAGCTTGTCATTCTGAACAGTGGTCCCCAGCCATCTGAAGCTGCCCGTGGCATTTTGACCTACATATGACAGACTGACAATGTGACTGGTTTACCTGGGCTCCTCGCTTTGCTATGGCAACCTGAGTCTGACCTTTTGTCTTCCTCAATGTGCTTCCAGCTTGCAGCATCTGCTTCCTTTGAGATCCTTGTCTTGGTGTTTCCATCCCTAGCGTGGGGAACTGACCCTCTGACTCCCATAGCTTGAAGATTTGTCTTGGAAACCTGAACCCTGGACTGGACCCAGTGTATCAAGCCACAGGGGTGGTGTATAAAGAAATAAAGTCCCCCTTTCCCTTGGCACTTTTGAAATGGTAAGCATTTCCATGCACACCATGAATGGAAGCAATCTCATTGATTGGAGCAGGGTGGCTTCCTCTCACGTGATTGACTGTTGTGACTGAGAATGGCCACCAGAGCAGCGCCATCTCCTCTGATAGAGGACACTGCTCTACCTTCCCTCCTCCTCACTGGAGGCAGTGCAGAGACGGCTCTCTGCTCGGAACATTCCACTTCTCTAGCTCCATTTCTAGCAAAGGTAGGGATGCCTGAGAAGTGACACTGATGGTCTGACTTGCCATTCGACAATACACAAGTTATTATTCACAGCTTCAATGCATCAGATAATTGCTTTATTCTGACACTGTACAAAGACCGCCAGACTGTGTTCAAGTTTTAGAAGCCAGTTTTGCCATTAGCCATAACATACCCATTTAATTTATTCATATTTTGAATAATATTCCAGTACATTTCAGCAACCCAGTGCAATGTTTTTGAGCTTTAAGTAATTTACGCAAATACTGGACACTTCAGTTAGGTATAAGCGTGTGATACATATTATCTCAAGGCATTCTGCCAATTTTATTAACAATATAAAGTATGTGGGTGTCACAGAAGGCATTCATCAAGTGTTTCATATGGTAATTTTTGTTTCTTAAAAAGGAAAGATTTTAAAATATAGTTGAAAAGTTCACACTGGATGGCAGCAAAATTATTCCTTCATTTTTAATCTACATCTTTGCAAAACAAGCATGCATAGATGCAGAGAAAAAGAGGTTTGGGCCAATTTGCGACTGTGCATCCACTGTGTCTTCTGTTAAAGATGATAAATAAACCTGACCCTGCACGATAATTCATGTAGACACAGCTGTTCCTACATGGCTGAAGTATAGTGACATTGCCTCACCCTGCATTTAATTGACACACCAAATATTTGAACATAGACAAAACCACGGGCTTGGGGGCAGAATAGCCATGTAAGTAGCGACAGTGTTTCCACTGGCCGTTCCATTTAATGAACACGTACCCCTGGACAAGCTCTGACTATGTTTCCCTCCGTCAGGGTCAGTTCCTAAGTACTTTTCATAATGTAAGTTTTATATTTTGCTGAACATGATTTCGGTGTTCAAAGAGATATATTACTTGTACAACATGGCCTTGCGTTTGCTAGCCAACTTCTGCAGCTGGTGCTCAACCAAGGCAATAGCCATGTCAAGTAGCGCTCAAAGAAACATCATTGGGTGGGTCTGGTGAGAGATTATAGGTAGGGTCCCATATAGCATTCTCTGAAAGTGTTTCTCAAGGTTCAGTTTGATCATACTCAATTTTGTCTCATGCAATGACTTTAGTATGGTCAAGACACAGCTCCACTTGAAAGACTATAGGAAGACTTAGAAGACTCTAAGTCTTCTTGAAGGATTTTATGGTCCAAAATAAAATAAGCAAAATATTGATTAAAAAGGTATATAGAGGAAACCTAAAAAACTGGCATTATTTTGACTATCATTCACATTCTTGATTGCATAAGAGATGGTTTAAGGAGAAGTAAAATGTTACTGTTTATATGGTTCTTGAGTAAATTAATGATAATATGCACACACGCGTGCACACACACACACACACACACACACACACACCCTTCTCAAGGAAATTCTCGCTAACAACTGCAGAAACCAAAAAGATAAAATTATTATCTTCTAGGCTTAAATCAAATACCGCTTGAGGTTTAAGAATACATATCTGACATTTATATGTGGATTAAACTTTCAGGGTCAATTCTGGGAAAAATAAGCCTTTGTGGGCTGCAGGCCATGAAACCTTGGGAATTTTCTTGGCCTCCGTGAAATTCCCTCTTCCTCAGAGGAAACAACATCGAAGGACTGTCTTCTCCCAAGAGATCACAGAATGCCTTCAAAGGCCACTGATGCCCAACAGCTGGACACCTAGGTCTTTCCCTTTAAATAATAAGGAAACAGCTCTAATTGACTACAAATTTTTAAAGGAAAATAAGAAGATTCAAAATGACGTATAGCATGGAACGTTTTTCTTTTTTCCTTTTAAATTCAGAGGATTATACTAGGAGGGGACAGTCAGGATAGATCATAATAAAACTGAAAAACATAACAAAATATTAGTAGATTAAAATAGTAATTTCTTACGTGATGAGTCTTCCACCTCCCCAATGGAGGAGACTGGGAAGATAACTAAAGGGCAAAATGAAAAAAATAAATATATAAATTCATTCCAAACACCCGGAAGGGATGCCTGGGTCACGCAGGTATATACGTGACCATGGGGCAGCTCTTAATGATCACATATGGGCTTAAATCATACTCTACACTAAACACAGAATTCCATGTTCAGTATTCTGACATAAGTAGAATAAAAGCAATTAGGTGCAGTACATGTAATAATTCATTAATAACATGTTTTGATATCACCTATATTCTTTTTATTCTGTTTATATACACATGAATGCATGTTGACCTATTCTGAGATTTTAATTAAGGTTATAACAACTACCCAATCCAAACTGACCTTCAAATCTGAAGAGTTACATAAAAAGTTAACAACTACTTAGGTCCCAAAGGGTGGTAAACCTAACAACATCCCACAGCTCTCCTTTACCTGAATGCAAAGTGATCTCTAGTAACCCTGCAACTACGTGCTGACCTTCAGACATCTGGGATTTGTGGAATAGAAGACAGCTTATATTATCATCTCCCGGGGATAGTTTCAGTTCTTTTTAAAAGACGTTCAGATTCTCAGCTTAGCGCCTGTGGCTCAATCGGCTAAGGCGCCAGCCACGTACACCTAAGGTGGTGGGTTCGAATCCCCAGCCCGGCCAGCCAAACAACAATGATGGCCGCAACCAAAAAAAAAAAAAAAATGGCCGGGTGTTGTGGTGCGCCTCTGTGGTCCCAGCTGCCTGGGAGGTGGAGGCAGGAGACTCGCTTGAGCCCAGGAGTTGGAGGTTGCTATGAGCTGTGATGCCATGGCACTCTACCCAGGGAGATAGCTTGAGGCTCCGTCTCAAAAAAAAAAAAAGTTAATATCCTAATCAATTGCCCTGAAATACTGAAGACATACACTTTTAGATTAAAGCTGAATTTACAAAACAGCAAGAAATGAGGTGAAGGTTACACAGGACCTAAACCAGCCAGACCAGCCGTGTTGTCTCAGCCCCACCCTGAATGACTCCATCTTATTCTCACTACATGTGCTTTCAGGGGCACCTGCTGAGGCTGGTGACAGGGACGGCCCCTCTGCCTACATACTGCCCTTTCCTCCAACTTTTGCAGCAGAGAGTCCTGCAAGGGAGTTTGAGAGCAGAAAACACCAGTTATTTATATTTTGTGCCTATTAGAAAAGACAGGAAGCATGGTTCCACATTTCACTTTGTTCTCATTGGGCTCATAGAGGCTGGCAATCCCCAGAGGTTAAAGCTCACTTTCCCATACTCAGGCCTGGCAATCAGGGCTCCCTGTGCCCCCAGCAGGTCAGGCAGGGAAAGGAGAAAGAGAACTCACCTCTCTGGTACCACCTTCCTCAGACTACCCACCTGCTGCCACCACTGATGGGAGGGGGCCATCAGCATGAGACTTCAGGTGAAGGCGAGGGTGCTCTGAAAGGTGGCCACCCGTGGCTGAGCCCCTTGCCCATTTCTGAAGGAGGGCAGTGGCAGCCACAAGAAAGGTGGCTGTTTCCAGGGGCTTTGCCCTCTGCTCAGCTATGTCCAACCTCTCAGAACCCCATGGAGCTGCAGGTTCTGCAGCATGACGGAGTTTCCAGAAGATCAACAATGTTATCAGGAATTTGAGATCCTGGAGAAACAGATGGGGCCAGAGGAACAGCTGGTGAGTCTGATGCACATCCCCAGCCCTCTGCTTTCCTTTCTTAGATGAGAACCGCAAACAGGCACAGGGTCAGGGGCAAGGCATTCAAAGGAAGCCTGCTGTTCTGAGCTACACTTTCATCACACTGATATAACACCACAACTTGTTTGCTGAAAAAAATAGCTCAGCCATCACATGTCTGTTTCCAAGCACCCCACACATGGTGGAAACTCCCTGAAGATGGGTGTGAGTCATCCCTTACACCTATGCATAGCGGCTCATTCTCTCCAAGATGGTTTTCATTTACTCTTCTTTCTTTTGCAGAAATGTGAATTCCTTCTGTTGAAAGTCTATTGCTGTTCTGAGAGTTCCTTTTTTCGCAAGATTCCATATTATTACTATGTAAGTAACAATAACAAGCCATGATTATGGGTTGCTGTGATATTACATAGCCCTGATCTTGATCCTGTGGGAGCAAAAACCCAAGTTGCCGTGGCCTTTGCTTTGTTGGATTTTGCTGGATTTTATGGGAACCCGCAGAAGGCAGACATTGAACTGTGCTGGTAGCTCTCCTGTTGGTATTTTTGTCCCCAGATGGGAGAGGCTTGTCAAGGCCTGAAGGAAACTATGTGGTTGGGCAAAATCAAGAAAAAGCTGCATAAGAAGGGTTACCCCCAGGTGAAGGGGTTTGTGCAGGACATGCGCCTCATCTTCCAGAACCACAGGGCATCGTACAAGGTCAGTGGCTCTTCCTGCTTCTGTTTCACTTCCTTCTCTTTGAGTTGCCCTCATTTTCTGGTTGAAAGGTTCTGGCATAGAACCGGGGTAAGGGTCTGCAAGGAAGAAGAGGAGGCCAGTGCAGGTATGAGGAAATGCTTTAATAGAGGGGAAAAGGAGAATGGAGACAAACCAGGTGTGAGCTCAGCTCCCAAACAGTTGCAAAAGGCCTTTCTTAGTCTTTATCAGGATAGCTGAAATGGGGCAGTGAGCACAGGTACTGCATGGGGCTCTTCTCTAGTGCCGATCAGGATTGTGGGAGTATCCTTAGAATTGGGATATGGGTAGGATGTTTCCAAAAACTTTGGCCTGGAGGCACTCTAGAAATCTGGGGAGGGGAATTTTCTAAAATGGCTGTAAAATCCAAGTAAATAATAGTCTCCAACCGTGGTAATGGTTTCTCTTTTCTGTCTAGTTGATTAAGAAATAATCATACTTGTAGCAAACAGACATTACTCTCAGCTGCATGAGTTTTCAAATTTAACCTCATTTATGTAGCTGGTGTTTAAGGCAAGAGTCCTAGTTAATAATACTGTACTGTACTATACATTTCAAAATTGTTTGGAGAGTAAATTTCACATATTCTCACCACAAAGAATGATAAGTATTTGAGGTAAGTAGATATGTCAGTTAGTTTAATTTAATTTTTCCACATAGTATTCAAGAATCACAGAATCACTTTGTATCCTCAGATATATGCCATTATAAATTGCCAATTTAAATAATTTTTTAAAAAAAGACAACAGTCCCATATGAAAGCTATAACCAAATAGCCTAAGAATGTGGGGAGGGGGAGGGAGAAGGGAGGGGGGAATGGGTGGAGGGAGGGGGATTGGAGGGACCATTTTTGAGGTATATCTTACAGGGGTACAAGTGAAACTCTCTAAGAGTAGAATCAGAATGTTTTAAAACTATAACTGAGAAAATGA